>PVJO010016835.1:0-40836 GCA_004026905.1 Hystrix cristata
GCAGACAGGGAACCAAATTAGAATTGATGAGAATTAACAGAAAAGTGTGATAGGGAGGAGAAAACAGACTTGATGGGTATTGAGGGGAGACAATGAGTAAGGTTCTGTACTGAAGTAGATATAGGTGAGGTCAGGGAGAATGAGGAATTTACAAAAATAATCAGTACCAGCATTTACCGAACATTTCACATTTGTAACATTTTATCTCCCTCATCGTAACAGCACTCTGTAATATGGGAATTATTACCCCCGTGTTTAGATGAAGTAACTGGAGCTTGGGGAGGTTCTGTGACTTGTCCAAGCCCACATGGCTAGTTCAGTCTCCTTCCTGGTTTTCCTGCCTTTGACCTGTCCCCCTTCAGGCCCCCTTCCACAGGGTCACCAGAGTGAGATTTAGAAAATCCTTCCTTAGAATCCTCTACTGGTCCCCTACTGTGTACTTCACAATTGTACACAGTTGCACACAAAGTCCTTGAGCATACAAGGACTCTTCCCCATTCCGTCTTTAAGATCAGGCAGGCAGGACTGCCGGCCGTGCCCGAGAGCTGGCCTTTCTTGCCTGCGTGCCATGCTGCTGGTGCCCTCCAACTGGAGGCCTTCACACACTGGCCTTTCTCCTCATTAACATCACCTGCCACCCGTCGCCCAACCAACTCGTCTTTCAAGTCCAGACTCAATGTGGTTTCCTCAGGGCAAGCTTCCATGACTCACTTCTACCTCATGAGGTCAAGTCTATGTCGCAACTCTGAGTATTTTTCTTTCATAGCATTTATTTCAATTGTAATTAAGTATTTTAATTATTACTGGCATCATGTCAGTCTCTTCCACTAAACTCTATGTTCCTTGAAGTGATTGAGGGCTATCTAAGGATATTTGCTGCAACTGTGTTTTAGCAGTAAAACTAAAAGACTGGTTAAGTAAAGTGTGATTAAATATTCCTTAGAATGGAATACTATTCTGTCATTAAAATGAATGAGAACTCATGGCACCCTCCAAATTCTACCTCTTGACAGATGAGGAGACTCAGGCCTGACTTGCAGACAGTTCTGCACTGGACACAGCTCCCAGGTGGTAGAAGTGGATGTGAAGGAAACTCATCTTTCACACAGTCTGGAAGGACTCATTTCCTGGGAGTAAATTTATGATTCCTGGACAGTGTCTGATGGGTTTGTCAGATGATCAGAGGCTGGGAAGGGTAAGATTGGAAAAGATTTAGAGGAGGGATTTAGAGATAAATCTCTTAGAATGGGCCCAGAAACAGCTTACCAGAAGGGTCCCACAGCAAGAGAAATTTTTAATGATTAGTGGACAGAATGACTCTGTCTGTGGATGTCCTTTGTTTTATCCTGTATCCTTTGCCCCCTGCATTCTGGTCCTTCTCCCTGTACCACACCAACCTGAGCCTGAGCCAAGGCCCTCCGAGTGGGCAGTTGATTTGGGCATCTCTAGAGGAGGGTTTAGAGCCCGGCAAATGAAGTAGGAGGGAGAATTGATACAAGGTACATCATCAAGTCAGTCACGATTGTGAGCGACTGAGCTGCATCTTCCAGGAGCTTCTGTGAAGAGGTATTTATTTATTCATCACTGGCTTCCTTGGTCATCAGTCAGGTTATTAGCTGCCTCACACTTTGAAGTTACATATGCGGGGGGGGGTGCTCCGTGGGTGAAAATGAAGCTGAATCCAACTGCAGACAGATGCATGAATCGAGCTACATGTGTGAAGCTAGTTTCCAACACCTGGAGGAAAAGGGGAACCAAGAAGATATGGGCTATTACACAAGATGTGCCTGCTGCATCAACCGAGTCTCCTTCCCCAGCCTTTACAGTCTTTGCCCAGTGGATTCAGGAGTAAGTGGGCATTGGCATCAGGGATGTCATCTGGGTTTGGCTCCATAATGGAATTCTTCTGGCCAAGTCTCATTTGGCTACTGCTTCTGCCAAGAATCTAAATTGTCAGTTGACAGCGATAAACTCAATCCATACTGTAAGGAGGTCAGCCAGCTTCTGGTACCATGAGAATTTTTCTTTAGACATGTTCCATAAAATAAGTGTCCAGAATTCCTCCTAGCATAGATAAGGATTTGGATTTGGGTATTTCTTCTCTACTTGCTGTGTTTCTACCAACACTGAAACCTGTGAATTTACTAAATGCCTTATGTATTGTCAAAGAATCATGCGTACTCTTACCTCTTGTCATTAGTTATTTAATGATACATAACAGACCACTCAAAAACTTAGTGGTTTAAAACAACAACTGTTATGGTTTGTGTCTAGATGTCCCCCCAAAGTCTCATGTGGTAAGAGTGTGGCTGGATCTAGAGTGTGTGATGCTGGGATTAAGGGTGTGTGGTTACTAAGTCAGTCCACTGATTGGTTTGGCACCGCCCTAATCCTGGCTGCCTGGATAAAATAGAAAGCATAGGAAGAAGCTGTTTAGGCCCTTGCTTACCCCCTTGCTTACCTTGCTACCTTCTGCCAGTCAGCCATGCCATCCTGCCTTGGATCCAACAGGACCAAAACCTCTACAAACTGTGAGCCAAATAAACCTTTCCTCCTCTGACTTTGGGTGTCAGGTATTTTGTCTCAGCAATGAGAGAAACGTAACTAAGACATCAACTATGTATTTTCACCCATGAGTCTATAGACCATCCAGTTGTCAGCTGGAAGTGGGTCTGGGATGGCCTCCCTCATCCACTCCTGGGGGCTGTCTAGCTGATGGCAGGAGTGACATTGGAGACTGGGCCATGTGTCTCTCCTCATGTAGCAGGCTGCCTGGGCTTTTACAGGGCAGCGTTAAGGTCTTTAAAACAGAGATTGGAAGTTTGGTTCTTGGGTTCACAGCTGGCACAATACTCTTCCTGCTGCATTCAGTTGTCCAGAGCAAGGTATCAGGCAGTGTGGATTCAGTGGGTGAGAAACAGGCTCTACTTCTTGATAGGAGAAACCGAAAATTCACATTTCAAAGGCCACTGATACAGGGAGGGCTGAAATACAGGGCCCGTTTTTTGTAATTAATACAAAATGTCCACATCATTCGTTGATATTTAAATGAGAACTACAGAGGTTTGAACTGTGTCTCCTCAGAAGGTATGTTGAAATAGTAGCCCTCACAGTTATTGTATTAGTCAGATTTCTGTCTCTGGGACAAAATATCTGACACCTGCAATTTAAAGGGGGAGAGGTTTATTTGGCTCATGGTTTCAGAGGGTTCGGCACATGGCTAGCTGGTTCCAAGGCACAAATGGCATGGCAGAAGGGTATGATGGAGGAAAGAGAGGAAGAGAGAGAGAAAGGGGAGAGAGAGAGAGATTTATCTCCTGCAAATGGGCCCCCACCTCCTAACAGCACAGTCAATTATGAACTAATCGGTGGATTAGTCCACTGATGAGTAGTGCTCCCATGATCCAATCACCTCCCAAAAGTCCCTCCTCTGAACATATGAGACTTCTGGGAGACATTTTTGACACTTGTGAAGACGACCTTGTTTTAAAATAGGGTCCTTGCAGATTTAATCGAGATAAAATAAGGTCACACTGGGTTAAAGAGGACCCTAAATCCAATAGCTTGTGTCCTTATAAGCAGAGGGAGGTTTGGAGACACGGAGACAGAGGTAAGAGGTCATATGAAGATAAAAAGTTAAGGTTGAAATGATGCAGATGCAAGTCAAGAAATGCCAAGGATTGCTGAGAGCCACCAAAGAAGAATCCTCTCAGACCCTTCAGAGAGAGCTTGCCTTGTTGAGACCTTGATTTTGGGCTTTTATCCCTCAGAACACTGAGAGAATAAGTTAATTGATTTCTATTGTTTTAAGCCAGCCAATTTGTGGTACTTTGTTATGCAGCCTCTGGGAAACTGATACAGGCTCCATCAAGCAGAAGTCACTGGGAAACAGTTTCTTGTGAGTTTGCAGCTGCTGATTTAATTCTCTTTGCCAGATTTCTATCTTTTTATTTGTCACCCCCCCCCATACTTGTTCCTAAACTCAGAATGTACAGGCTCAGGCTAAGAGGTGGAGATAGGACAATCATCACCCATAACTATCCTTTAAAACTCACTCTCAATATGTTTGCTACCTGACATCAAGATTGTTTTGCCACTCAGTTTAGGGACATTTCTACTAAGGACTGGACTGTAATAATGATTCCTCCAAATTGGAGATTGGAAATTTCTCATTTTACATTTCTCATGATGCCCAATGGAAAGGGAAAAAATGGTGTCTTATTGTTGAGTTGGATGTTTGATCTCAACCATTGTTGCAGAGAAAGTGCTTTCCCTCCAATTTCAATGGTTAATTTTGTATGGTGTGAGTTCCTCTAGAGTAATATTCCTGACCTCTCTCCCCAGAGGTCAGTGGCATCTGAATGATCCCTTTGGGAAGAACAGTCTGAGCAAATTGGTCCAGTTCCATATTCGTTCACCTCTTCCAATTCTCTCTTTGGCAGCCAGACCGACTACAGAAGCATATATTCTGTAGCACATTTTAAAGTGGCTTGATCCAATAGAGAGACCTCAGTTTTCTGGTATGATGTGTGGGGGAGCAAGTCTTTCCTTCTGAAGTTCACTTTTACAAGCTCATTTGTCCAATGATATAAACTACCATCTCCAATTTTAGTCATTAAGGTAATATATTGACTTCTATCTTTTAACTGGTTTTGAACTCAAGAGAGAAAGAAGTGCTGTTTGTTGAGGATCCTGTATTAGTTACTTTTCTAGACTCAATGGTTTGCAAGAGAGCAGATTTAATACAGGACATTTACAAGTTACACATTCACACACAAGCCAAATGCAGGAAGAGTACAGAATGTCTACCTATGCACCGGAGACCTGAAAGATTCAGTCAAGGGCTGGGAGCCCACAGCACTGTCCATATCTGCACTAGAAGGGTGCAGAAATCTATACTGGAGTCAGGATATGAAGCTCGCAGTGGAGATGACGACCAGAGCTCCCCCAAAGCGAACAGCAGCCATCTCCAATGACAGCAAGGTCTGGAGTTCCTCCTACAATGAGAACAGCCGAGTTCCCTTCTGGAGAATCATCTGGGACAGAGCTTCTCCTGGGAAACAGTCAGTTGCTATCTTCTGCTCCTCTTCTCCTTTATGTAGATATTCAGAAGAATCTTCTACATCCAGAACCACACCAGCTCAGTTCAGCTGGGCGTTCCTGCTCAAGCTAGCCACAATAAGTCCACCACAGATCCACAGAACTTCAACCTCTGGTTCAGTGAGCCAGGAGCCTTAAGAAATAAACAGTGGAGTCTGGGGATTCACCTAACACACTCAGGCTTTTAGTCTGTGGCTTTAGGCTTGGACTTTAATATGCAAGCATTTGTACCTGCAGTGGTTTTGTGGATGCTTATATTAATCCATGGGGCTGGCTTTTTAATACACGGAATTAGTTTCATCAGTTGTAACTGGGCAGGAAATTTCAGGTTTTTTTTTTTTTTTTTTTTTTTTTTTGAGGAGGAGTACTGGGAATTGAACCCAGGGCCTTGTACCTCCTGGGCAAGCGCTCTACTACTGAGCTACTTCCCCAGCCATTTTCAAGTTGCTAATGACAGCCATGTGGGATTTTCTTTTTTCAAAAACATTTTTAGTAGTATGAGTAATACATAATAATTACATTCATCTTGGTGAATTGATACGGCTCATTTTGGTGGTTCTCCATCACGCTTGCAACGTTACGTACAGGTGAGGATCAGTTTTTTTGAGGGCAGAGCTGGGGGCCAGTCCTTGCTTGCCTTCAGCCAAAATGCCTCTGTCAAGGAGCATGCAAGTGGCCTCAACATACACAAGGGTGGGCCTTAGCCAGACACCACCTTGGGCACTGGGGGAGGGTGGCCCGGCTGATGCTGGCCTTGGAAGATGCCTGCTACACACACAGGGCCTAGGAAGCCGTGGGCCACATCGGTCTCAGCAAAGGCACAGTCATTGCAGAAGTAGGAGTCTTGGTGTCATGTGATGTAGTTTATCCTTGAACTAGAGATATTAGAGTGAGCCCGTGTGCATGGACCATGTTGGGGCCAGAGGAATGCTGCTGGGCCACAGTGCCTTAGTAAAAAGGGGCAGTTGAGTCAATCCTAGAGAGAAGGACTCCTGTATCTGAGTCTTTTATAAACAGAGGTGGGGGTGCAGAACAATGATGTTATCAGTTGTGTTATACACCGCTGTAGACTGACTGCTTCAAATCTGACCCACTAGCATTTTGTTTTCAAGTGACTTCCCTGGAGTAAGGGATCCACAGAGGAACTTACTTTAAATTGTTACGGCTATCTCTGGCTTCTCTCTCCCCACGTGTTGAGAAGACCAGGATAGATGAAGAAAAATGGGAAAAGCAGACACATTTAATTGCTCTTAAAGATGGTATCAGAAAAAATGAGATGGCTGAGTTATTATAAACTCAAAAAAAGTGATAGGATTCTAAATACATCTAACGAGATAAAAAAAAGCCTAGATTTCACAGCTGACTGGAACAACTCCTTCAAATCTAGGACACTCTTAAGTGACATCTTCTCAAGATGAGAGAGAAAGTGACAATAGTATGAGGAAATAGGGACAGGACCCTTAAAGATGAGAACAGAAATATCAGCTAGTTACAAAAAAACTGAATGGAGTTGAGTGAGGAAGACCAGAAAATCAGTGTAAAAAGTAGTCAAAGCATCACTAGAGTTTTCAGGTAACATAACTATTGTATGGGGGGTTAGATACTCTGTGCTCTGGGAGAACATTCATGAAATAATTGTAAATTAGGGATCTATGAGAAGGCATATCTGAGATAAAAATATTAATGTGAAACCAGGAAGAAAAATGATGAATTGGTTTGGGTTGGATGAAAGTCTGTGGGATTATCAAACTCTGGATAGGAAATTTTGAACAGTGAATGCTTTGGTGTGACCAGAGTCCACTGACTTTGTGTCTTAATTATTAACCATGAAACAAAATCTAAAGGGTAAGTTCAGAAAAACAAATTTTGGTCTGGAGGTATATCTCTCTTTTTTTAAATTTTTTATTTTAAACCAAGAACATGTATTGGTACATTTTACATATAATGGTTACATTCATCACATTTATTTTGTACCTGTACATGATGCATCTTGGTTCTCCCCCCTCTTCCCCGCCCCTCCCCTTTGTTCCCTCCCTCCCTATTTACAGCAGGTTTATTCTTTTTTTTCTTTTTATTTTAAACCAAGAGCATGTATTGGTACATTCTACATACATTGGTCACATTCATTACATTTATTCTGTACCTATACATGGTGCATCTTGGTTCTCCCCCCTCTCCCCCGCCCCTCCCCTCTCCTCCCTCCCTCCCTATTTATAGCAGGTTCATTCATCATTTTCCATATTTTCTGGAGGTATATCTCAATTGCAGATCACTTGCCTAGCATGCACAGTGTCCTGGGTTCAATCCCCAGAACTACACACACACACACACACACACACACACACACCCACCCAAAAAAGGAAAAGAAAAGAAGAAAATGTCAAAGTGACCTGTCTTGAGGAAGCCCATGACTGAGTTATTGATTGTTGTTTATTAGGTGAGAGCCAGACGACCAATCATTATGGTTTTCCTCCTGTTAGCACTGGAAATTCTGCATCTAAGGTAAACCAAGATTATTGGCCATACTGCTAGGAGGGGCCCAAGTTCCCAAATTCAACAGCATCTTCGGTTTTGGCATGGTCATTCTCTAGTGGGAACGTCTGCAGAGAGTCAGGAAAAACTTCCCTGGGAAATAGGTTTCTTGGGCCTAAGAAATTACTTAGCAGCTGGTTCTGGTGGGAGCCACCTGGCAAACAGGACTAAACACCTTCTTCTTTCTTATCCCAATACCACAGAGTACGATGGTCTCATAAGTCATAACAGAATAAGCATGCGCTTGAGATATGCTCAGATGACAGCAGCTTTGGGCTCAACGATGTATTGAATTTAGGTAATTTGAAGCACGCTGAATGGGGGCAAAAGAGTCCCCTATATAAGGCCTAGTGATTGATGTAGTACCATTGCAAATTTTTAAATTTTGCAAAAGGACGGGAATCTCTCTCTGAAAGAGTAAGAGGGAGATATAAATGTATGATTAAATTTCTTCCCAAAGGTGTTAAATGCATAGTACTAAAGTGTGGGAGACAAATAGCATAATAGTATAAAGATCTGTGTACTCAACCCACCTTAACAATTATCAACTCATGGCCAATCATGATTCACCTATATAAATCAATGGGGAGGACAGTTATAATTTTCTTGTAAAATCGATCAATAGGTGAATTAGTCTTCTTAATCTTAGAGTTCAGAATCATGAAATCCATTTGATAAAAGATAGAGCCATATTTACCAATATCAACTTTATCTATAATGTTGTATTGCTCTCTCATTTGCCTCATTCTTTTGGTTCTCTTTTCTCAATTATTCCAGAACTTGCATATGATATAATTTATTGGAGCCCCTAAATCTTCCAACAACTACTAAGGATAAACAGACTAGCTACTTTTACTAGAAAAAGTTGTGTGCCTACCTTGCGCATGGATCCTGTGAGCTTCATCCACACTTACCATGTTCATGTCCTTGTGGTAGCCCTGGACAATAGCTGATTTGATCCGACTCAAGCTGTGGGTTTAAATTTTCCTGGCCAGATTTCCTTTTCACTATTTCTACATGTGTGAGCAGGAATCAGGTTAGTTCATTTGATAAATAGAGTTGTTATATTAGCTCATACACTGCTCCTAGGAACAGACATTAATTTTTGGAAAACACAATCTAAACTCATATTGAAAAAGGATATATTTCTTCAATTAGAAGGACATCTTGCCTCTTCTTCAGAGTTAGTGGGTTCCATTATTGTGCAGGAAAGAGGTCTGGTTTCTTTCCTGCTCTGCCTGGGAAGCTATTGCCATAATAAATAAACTATATTATACTTTAATGGCTCCCCCCATTTTGTTAATTCAGGAAGGGCTCCAGACACAATAAATTGTTTCGACAGTCTACTTTGGGATCTGGGGTGGCTGCCAATATTCTTTTACAATAAACCTGTCTTCACTTAAGTTATCTGAAAATGTTTCTGTTCCTTGCAACAACTGATTCCTGTCTAGAAGAGAAATAGATTCTGGCAGGTAGATTTGCAAGCAGAGCCTCAAAAGAATGTAGGTACTGTCCATAGCAGTGTGGTGTGATCTAAAAGAGGTGGAGAATCTCTCATCCTGGGAAGAGCAGTTTAATGAGGTGTCGGTGGCTTGAGTGGACAACGTTTGAGTAGGATCCATTGCAATAAAGGCCTGGAGGGATATAGGTAAAATGTGAGAGACATGATTGGCATGGCTTCTTACACTGCATGTCTGGTGGTGAAGGCTAATTAAAGCCTTAGTACCACTGTAGGCTAATTCACCAAAGATTCAAATTCTTCAAGTATGATAGTTTGGGTCATCTATCTGGTACAGAAACTCTAACCAGTAGGTATTGCCTAAACACCTGGGCAACGTGACATGGGTCAAAGAGAACAGATAAAATAAAAATCAGCTTTACTTCTTAAACTCAACCATCAATGTCTTATCTAACTGGTATCTGTGGGTTTTTTTTTTCCTTTTCTTGAGATACTGGGGAATGAACCCAGGGCCTTTGCACTGGGCTACATCCCAAGCCCTTTACATTTATTTATTTATTTTTTAAATTTTAAAGCAAAGTCTTTCTAAGTCACTAAGTTATCCAGGCTGGGCGCGAAACTGTGATCCCCCTGCTTCAGCCTCTGAAAATGCTGGAATTACAGGTATACACCATCATGACCAGCAACATCACATTTTTATTTAACTTTAAATTTAGCACTTTTACAGTTTATTAACCCAATCTGTTTTCTGAGGTTTTTAATTGAAATCTTCATCTCCCTTCTTTCTTGCTCTTTCCCTCCTTCTCTCGCTACCTCTGGCTTTTACAATAGTCGACGCTTTAAAAAACCTTGTTTTGGGGGCTGCTGGTATAACTCAGTGGTACAGAGCTTGCATAGCACTGCCATCTCCAGTACTCCAAAACAAAACAAAACAAAACAAAACAAAAGCTCTTACTTTATCCCCCTTGCTTTAGTTACTTTTCTCTCGTTTCTGGGATAGAATACCTGACACCCAAAGTTAGGGGAAGAAAGGTTTATTAGCTCACAGTTTGTAGAGGTTTCAGTCTATAGTCGGCTGGGTCTATACTGAGTCATAGAAGAGACTGGGATTTAGGCTTTTTTGGTTTTGTTTTTGTTTTTTTGAGACAGGGTCTCACTATGTAGTTTGGATTTGCCTTGAGCTATGTAGCCCAGGGTGGTCTTGAACTTGTAGCAATCCTCCTGCCTCAGCCTCCTGAGTGCTGGGATTACAGGCATGTGTCACCACAGGGGGTTTCAAGTATTGCGTCTCTGTCATCAGAATTAGTGCAGTCGAGGATCCAGGCGCCTCAAGTAGACTGAGGACTTGAGTAGTGTCTAATCCTTCAGTCGGGAGGGAGAACTTCATACATGTTTAACATCAGCTTTCTGCAAAACACTCTGCGGGGCCATCTGGAGTGATGTACTATAACTTGTTTAGCCAGCTCCTTCTGGCCTCTGTTTCTTCTGTGCAACGAAGATGAAATTTATTTTGGACTGGATTCAACCCTGACTCTGCCACTCACGGCTGTGGCTCTTGGGTACATCCCTTCATCTCTCTGATGCTCATGGCTCCCTCACTCAGTAGTGAGAGGAAATCAACTGAAAGAATGTATTCAAATCTGCTACATGCAAGGAATTATGTGGTAGTTAGTATTTCTTTTTCGACAAATCTATTTACTAGATTCAGACCGTTTCTCTAGCTACTATGATATTTTTTGTAGCATGGTCTATTTATCTAAGGAACAGATGGCTGGATTGGATCCCAGCTCTACTATTTATCAATAGTGAAATCTCAACCAGTAACCTAACCTGTGTTTTCTGTCTCCTCACTGTGAAATGGTATAGTGGTATCAGCTGTTTCAAAGGATTGTGAAGATTAATTGAATTAATATACACAAAGGGCTTAAAACTGTGCCTAACAAAAATCAGTTCTATTAGAAGTCATAAGAGTAGCTATTCTCTAGGGCTGGGATGGGGAAGAGGTGAAAGATAGTAGGATTTTGAAAAATAGAGTTTGGGAATTAACAGTTACTTTTGAGACAACTATAGATTTTCAAAGGCTATGGAGTTGGCAGGGTTCAATTTTTAAAGGGACAAGAGGGGACACAGCTAACATGTGGGTTATAAGAGGAATAAACAGACAATTGCACTAGGATTATACACACACACATGCACGTATATGTACATATATATTTTTGTCAACTATGTGTGTGAATTTTATATACACACATATGTATATATGTAATACATATATATCTACTTGCCATAAATTGATGTGATTATGTTACATAAAGCCATTGAAGAGAAGGAATTAGTGAATACTGAGTATTCCTAGGGAAATACAGAGTTGATTTTCATCAGTCAATCAATATATAATCTTGTTCAATATGAGTATTTGTTAAAAAATCTTAAATATAGATTCTTTAACATTGTGCTCATGGCCAACAATAGTACAACTCATGCCTGAATGAAGCTTATCTATCACGTGTGCTTTCTCTGCAAGGCATATCACAGCCTTGTGCTTAAAACAGTAGACAACATCTGAGCGCCGTGCTTGGGATCAACTGTAAGCAGTGAAACCACCAAGAAGAAGCACAAAAATACAAAATGGGCAAATTATCTGAATAGACATGTCTCAAAAGAAAACATACATATATCAAAACCGCAATGAGATATCATCTCATCCTAGTTAGAATGGCTAGTATAAAAAATAACAAATGTTGCCCAGTGTGGTAGTGCATGCCTGTAATCCCAGCACTCGGGAGGCCGAGGCAGGAGGGTGGCTGTGAGTTTGAGGCCAACCTGCGCTACATAGTGAGTTCAAGGCCAGTCTGGACTATACAGTGAGACTCTGTTTCAAAAAAAAAAAGTGCTGGTGAGGATGCAGAGAAGGGAAATATATACTGTTGGTGGGAATTTAAATTAGTTTTATGGTAAACAGTATAGAAGTTCCTAAAAAAATTTTTAAAAAATTGGACTACTGTGTGACCCAGCAATCCTATGAGTACATAGCCAAAAGGAAATGAAGTAATAATATAAACTAGATACCTGCACTCCCATGTTTATTGTTGCACACTTCACAAGAGCCTAGATAAGGAACCAACTATGCTGTCCAACAGATGAATGGATAAAGAAAATGTGCTATACAATGTAGTACTACTCCGCCATAAAATCAATGAAAGCTCGTCATTTACACCAAAGTGGATGGAACTGGAAGATATTACGTTAAGTGAAATAAGTCAGGCACAGAAACTCAAATGCGACATGTTTTCACTCATTTGTGAAAGCTAAAAAGTCATTCATATAGAAGAAGAGTATAGAACAGTGGTCAATATAGACTAGCTAGGACAGGGGGAGGAGGGACAGGCAGAGGTCAAATACTGAATACCAGACCACAGTGACGCAGGAGGAAATACCTCTAGGGTTCTATAGCCCAGCACAGTAAATACAGTCTATGATAACTTATATATTTCAAAAGTAACTAGAAGAGTCTGATGTTTCCTGACACATAGAAGTAATAAATGTTCCAAGAGACAGAAATGCTAATTACTTTCACTTGATCATTACATTGTACACGTGTATCATTTTATTATACTGTAGCCCATAAATATGTATAAACATCATATGTCAATTAAAAATTTACAAACGAGCCAGATGTAGTGGTGCATGCCTATAATCCCAGCACTTGGGAGGCTGCAGCAGGAGGATGACAAATTTGAAGCCAGACTGGGTGATTTAGCAAGACCCTATCTCCAAATAAACAGAAGAACAGGGTAGAACACAAGCTGACCATGTGTGAGGCCCTAGGTTCAATCTCCAGTGCTACAAAAAGAGGAGGAGGAATAAGGTTTTCATTGGAAATATTTATCTGATTCACAAAAAAAAAAAAAAAGTTAATGACAGAGCATTTCCTTGTTAGACTTCAGTTGGGATTGTATGCTGTTTGTTAACTCATTTTTTTTTATTGGGTATCTTGTGTATGTCTACAAATGACCACAAATACATTCTGAGTGTTAATTTTGGGATTACAAATACGTTTCATTTCTTTCTTTGGTTTCTGAAGACAGGGTGTCACTGTGTGGTACAGGCCAGCCTTGAACTAAATTCAAATTTGCAATCCTTTTTCCTTAGCCTCCCAAGTGCTGGGATTATAGGCATGTACCGCTTTGCTTGTCTTACAGACAAATTTAAGTAGATTTATTTGGAAATACTAAATCTATAATATAAGATTGAACAATACACATAAAAGGATGACATCAGCAAACAGGCAGGCCCAGAAAAAAGAGGAAGGATGGAGAGACCCAGAAACTGTGGTGTGATCTACTTGGCTGAAGAAGGAAGGATGGACCATGTCACCTTTGTCCTCTCCTGCCCTGGAAGCTTTGTAAATGCTCCCGGGCTGTCCTGTGGGTCTGTAACTCTTAACTGGAGGGTGGATTCTCAATGGTCAGTCGCCCAGGGCAACACTGTGCTTCGGTTGATGGAGCCTATTTCTTTCTTCTAAGGATGTTCAGAGCCTGGACACTGATTTATCTTGTACTTCCTCTGTGGGATTGGGCTCCTCATTCTGTCACTCTGCTATCTACGCAGGAGTCAGTTTCTACCAAAGCTGAGAAAAACATAAACATGAATCAAATAAGGGAACTTTAGGCCTAATCTCCCGCAGGGGGTTGACTCCTGACTTTCTTTTCTCTTCCCATTTTATTTAATTTTAATATATTAAATTTAAATTTAAAAACCGGTATGATTCAGCTACTGAAAGCTTAAGTATATTTTGAACAAACCTGGGTATATGAATCTATTTTTTCAGCTGTGGAGTTTATGAGGTCTACATGTACGCCAACTATTTCCAATGAAAATTAGTGTCTGAATTGAGATTCTCTGTAAATGTAAAATATACATAAGATTTCAGAGTCCTAAGGAATACAAAATATTTAATCATTATTTTAAAAAATAAGATTACACATTGAAATGATAACATGTTGGATATATTGAGTTGAAAAATTATTAAAGCTTGTTCCATCCTGTTTTTTGTTTTTTTAAATATGACTACTAGAAAACTAAAAACTAGAACTAGTGCCGAACAAGAAACTTATCTGCCCTTCATGTTATTTATTTGTGATTACGGCACCAGGCAGAAGTAACACAGGGCGTCTACCTATGAGTCACATAAGTGACCTATCCAGACTGCACAGATTTTCTGCAGCGGTCATAGCCTTAGAAAACGTCCAGCATCCCAATTTTTCCTTGTAATCTTTCAGGGACCCAGGTTTGCATTTCTTGGTAAGTCTTTCAAGTGTCACCAGGTGGCACTCTAACCTGATTTTCTGAGGACACTACAAATCCTAAATTGAATAAAGAGAGCAATTTCTATTCTTCTTTTGAGGTTTCACAATTTCAGTTTTGCAGTCTTGACAAGTCAGGGCCATCAGGACATTACATTTTTCTGACTCCATAAGTTTTTCCATTCTGATGGAGGCAATATATGGTCTCCTCAATATCTTGTACAAATTTTACAGTGTGGAAGTGTATACGAATACATCCCTCTCTCCCTCCCTCCCTCCCTCCTTCTTTCTTCATCTTTAGCCCACAGGAATATGATAGCTTCAGTCCCTTATACAACATCTCCCCACCCCAGAAGCTTTCCAAGGAAACAAACCTTTGATTCTGCTTTACCAGTTCTCTCTCTGTCCCTTGTCACCTCTGGTCTCTCGCCTGGCCCCGAACTGGGGGAGTTCTCCATATTCTTAAGGAGCAGGGCACTTTCCACACTGCCCTCTAGCCCGTTCATCACGTGGTTCAGATGTAACTTGACAGGAAGAACATTTTAAAACTTATGCCTGAGCTTTGTCAGTTAGTATTTTCATCATCCAAGTCCCCGTAGAACACAGAGTTGTGTTTAAACTGCCGCTTCCACAAATGCAAGCTGAATAGCAGGTAGCAGGTTGATTTTGCATAGTACCTTATTGCTGAGGAACTTAAATTTGGATCGCTGAAACGCCATCACACTTAACTAGAAAAGGTCTTGATGGGAAAAAGCTGGGCCGTCAGTCTCACGCCCCATTCTACACATCTCAGCAATCTTTTTCACCTTTGAGCTAAGTGGTTAAACTTGCAGATCTATTAAAATATGTTTACCCTCTTCGAAGCCTCTTAACTGCCATACCTGACTGGCTTAGTGAAGTAATTATGCATACGTGGTTTGGCTCTGAGCATCTTTTTGTTCTGCTCCTAGAATCCAATGAATACAAATGGGATAATGGGGTAATTTGTGCTGTACAGAATTGCTAAAACACATCAATTGCTGTACACTGGGATGGGGTAGAAAAGCCAGAACTCTTCCTTACTCAGCATAAGCGCTCTTTTCACACTTACTTAATTAAATTGATTAGTAACAATCTCTTCTAAAGTACCTAACAAAGGGTAATTGTTTTTCAAACTAAACACCATCCAGCTAAGGTAGTGTTACATCTTGGAAGTCAAATTTTTTTCCACTTGTAGATAATAGGTAGCTCATAATGACTATAGTCCACCCCAGATACACAGGCAGATGTTGGTGTTAGGGTAAAAGTAGTTATAGAGTTCGAGATAAATATAATTTCTTAAGTCATTGCCTGTCTGGAATTGCTGCTGATAGCATGTTGTTCAAGCCTGTCTCCAACTTCCCATTCCGCGCCTATGAGTGGTAGGGCGCACTGTTTCTAAATGATCTGCCCAGTGGCGTCTGTGTGGTTAAATACATCCCTGCCTCAGAGCCTGTAGTTGAGAAATGTCGCATTAACTTAAGGTAGAGGCCTGTACTACTTTGATAGTGGCTTCTCAGTGATTTGTAGAAAGCTGTGAACTCTAATCCAGACAAGGCTTCCTTGCTGTCAGGGCACTGAACTTCTTAGGTTGCAAAAAGAGCTTCAGTGGACTATTCAGTAACTGCCTTCAGGCTTTCTGCCTTTTGGATTGGCCCAAGACATTTTGGGGGAGGAGTTCAACTCTCATATCCTGACAGGTGGCTCAAGCAGCAGCTACTTCCTCCAAAATTCTGGGCTCCTGCCAACCGCGTCTCATCTCAGATGCACGGTGCTCTGATACAGCCCGTATACCTTGCACAACACATTCATCTACCACATATCGATTGATTTACTTGTTACATTGTCTGTCCAAATCCTGTTAGTAGATATTTATAGATGTATTAGTTTCTTAGAGCTGCTGTAATAAAAGTCCACAAACTTACTTGTCTTAAGACAACATAAATGTATTTCTTCATAATTTTCAAAGACAAAGGTGCAAAATCAGTGTGGGTAAGACCGCACGCCCTCATGCATCTTGCCTAAATTGTGGTGGCTGATGGTGATCTTGGCTTGTGATGGTTCTTTGGCTTGTGGCTTCCCTCTATTCTTCGTTTCTATATTTACTTTATCTTCTGTGTCTCCATGTCTCTATCTCGTCTTCCCTCTCCCAGTTCTCCCCCACCCCTTCCTTTTTCAGTACTGGGGACTGCATCTAGAACCTTTGCACTAAGTTATATCCCCGGCCTGTAAAAATAATTTAATTTTTGAGACAGAGTCTCACTAAATGCCAGAGTTGCCCAGGCTGGGCTTGAATTTGTAGTCCTCCTGCCTCAGCCTCCCAGAGTGTTGGAATTACACATGGACACATCAGATCCTGCTTTCTGTTCTTCTTACAAGAGCATCATTCATTGAATTTAGGACCCATGCTAAATTTAGGATGATATCACCTCAAGATCCTTAATTATATTTGCAAAGACCCTGTTTCCAAATAAGGTCACACTCACAGGTACTGAAGGGAGTTAGGACTTGGACATGGCTTTCTGGGAAATGTTACTCAGTCCACTAAAATTTGAAATAAAAAAGTCAATTGAGTGAAAAATATGCTTGATTTTTTTTTTTTTAAAACCAGGGATCAAACTCAGGGCCTAGGCAAGCACTCTTAACCACTGAGCTAAATCCCCAGCCCGATATGCTTGATTTTTTGCCATTAAAAGTCATTGCCCAATCGCTTGGTTGTACTGTACCATTCTGGGCTCTCCCATCCATTTGGATATTTTAATTTCTGGGATTGGTACAAATTCTTATTTCCTGGTGCCCCAAACTTACAGCTGTTTTATTACCAGTGGCCTGGAGCTCCCTTATTGTGTGGAACAGCCTTACCCCTTCCGCAGACAGGATGTCTGTGACAAAGGGTGGAAGGTAGTGCTGGTCCACTGAGGCTCATTCCCTGGCAAGGGTGGTTCTGCCTCACAGATGCTTTTGGTTTAAGGTTGGGTTCCTGCAGGGTGCTGCGGTTTGTCTGAGCATTTTGAAAGGGATTCCCAGGGCCAGGGATGTTTCTTGTATAATGAATTCATTAGACATCTTTCATCATCTCTTAGATTTTGTTCCATTTAATAATCAGAGACTGCTAGGCTGTCTTGCTATGTGTGAAAAAGCACCCCAGTGCACAATCTAATAATGTCTGGAAAATCTCTCTACTAGTATCCAGTAGCAGGCTAGCAGTTGTCTTTCAAAAGGAGCATAACTCTCAGCTGCTGTAGGCATTACCTTAGATAAATCCTAAATACTTTTGCTGCATTTTTCCTTATACAATCTGCTCTAGAGTTGAGCCTGGAGGGTGCACACCTATAATCCCAGCACTAGGGAGGCAGAGGCAGGAGGATGGCTGAGCGAGTTCAAGGTCAGCCTGGACTGTACAGCGAGACCATGTCTCAAAAAAAAAAAAAAAAATTTGCTCTCTCTCCCCTTCCTTTCCTCCTCAAATCATCTTCTGGGAAAAAAAATCACAGAGATCTCAGCTTCGTCCTTCCTTCTGACTTAGAGGGCCAAAGGGGTATGCAGGGCTCAGAAAATAATTCCTTGAAGTATGGTCCTTTGGCAAGTTGAGTACCTTGAACTAAGAGATACTGGGAAGTCTCAAGAGCAATCTCTCTGTGACCTTCTCCCATCCTCCCGTCTCCCAGCTTCTCTCTCTCCCCATTTCCCTGAAAGGATTCATGGAGACCAGGATTCCTCTTCCCTGAGACAAGTCATAGAGAATAGAGCCCCCCTTTCCTAAGCACGTCATAAAATTTACAAAGGTCCGACTCTCCCTGGAAGGTCTTCATTGCAGGGCAGCTGTGCCCTCACCCAGCAGGAAGGAACATGACACAGAAAGGCCAAGAACAGTCTGAACTGGGCTCCCCTCAGTCTGTCGGCATTAGATCAAACCTTTTTGTCCAGTCATATTTTGGCTGGATGGCCGTCCATTTTTGATTGAGTGATTATTATTTTGGGGGTTTTGGGATGCTGGGGATCAACTAAGGGGCTTGTGCTTGCTAGGCAAGCGCTCTACCGTGGAGCTAAATCCCCAACCCCCTGTTTTAGATTTAATATAAGCATAAAAATAGACAGGTTTCCCTGGGTTTTCAGTCCTCATTTCTGCACTTTTCTGGGTCATATAAAAGTTTGATTAAGTAAATTTGCTGTGCTTTTTCTTGTTGGGCTCTCTTTTGTTACTGGACTATCAGCTGTGAGACCCTTATCATGGATGAGGGAAGGTGTCAGTTTGTTCTGCCGCTCCAGGTAAAACCAACCTGAGCTGCTCTTGAACTCACTAGGTACCCTGGGCTGGCCCCAGCGTCGAGTCACTCCTCCTGACTCAGCCTCCCAAGTGCTGGGATTACAGGTGTACACCACTGAGCCTAGCCAAAGTACATGATCTTTTAGATGACTCAAAATAGAGAGTGTGCAAGAAATGCGAGGTGTTGGGCGTGGCGTGGCTGTGTTGGACTACTTGCCTAGCATTCATGAGGCCCTAAATTCCATTCCCAGCCCTGGAGAAAAAAAATTCCAAGATGGCTGACTCTAAAACCCAAATGTCTAATAACTGCTGTCCCTTATTGTAGTGGGAGATATTACATGTGTTTCACTGTCCCTTGTAGGTTGAAACACTAGTATTCTGCCCTTGGTGATCCCTACCTGCTGGATCTCTCATGGACCCTGGACCTAAAGCATCCCCTTGGGTGTGATGTGAAGAACTGCAATGCTTGTTTTTAGTGTTCCGATTTCTATAGTTGCTAGACTACCTTACCTTCCCCCTGGTCAATATATTATCAGGATACCTGCATGCCCGAGTTTATTGTGGCTCAGTTCGTAATAGCTGAGCTATGAAATCAGCCTATATGCCCCCCAACATATGCATAGATAAAGCAAATGTGGTACATGGCACATGGAGTATTACTCAACCACAAAAAAAGAATGAAATCATGTCATTTGCAGAAAACAGATGGAATTGGAGATAATCCTATTAAGCAAAACACACCAGAGTCAGAAAGACCAATAACATATTTCTCTCACATATGGAACCTAAACAAAATGAAACAAAATACCCAGATCCAGGCATTGTGTTATATGCATGTAATCCCAGAACTCTGGGAGGCATGGCACGAGGATCCCAAGTTCGAGGCCAGACAGGCAACTGAGCAAGAATAAATAAAAAAGTTAAAAGGGCTGAGGATGTAGCTCAGTGTGAAGGCCTCGGGATCAATCTCCAGACACCCCCCCATAAAACCCCCACAAATAAAGTAAACAAATCAAACCAAACCAAAACAAACAAAAAACCCAGAGAGATGAAAGTAGAAGAGGGACTATTAGAGGGGAAAGGTGAGTGGGGGCAAAAAGGGTTCGGGAGAACCATCACAGCATATTCTGTGCATGTACAAATCTGCCAAAATGAAACCCATTAATCTGTATAACGAAAACAAAACACTGCAATGCCTCTGCCACCTTTGTTTCCAGGGATCTTTGCATCATCATATAGTGGGGCACCTGACTACTGAGAAAAGAAGAAAGGAAACAAGGAAGCAGAATGATACCATCAAAGACACTGTAACCTGATCTCTCTCTTTCAGAAGTTACTTTTCCGCTTTCACTTCAAGTAAAAGGAGCATCCAGCTGTTGGCATAGTAGAGACAAAGGCCACCCTTGAACAGATCTTTGTTACACAGATATATTCCAGGGTGGCCCAGCCCTGAGAAAGGGTACAATGGATTCTGTTCTGTTCTTTTCTTTTCTTTCTATTTCTCTGTCTCTCTTTCTTTCTCTCTCTTTCTTTTTCCTTCCTTCCTTCCTTTCCTCCCTCCCTGCCCTTCCCTTTCTATCCCTCCCTTCCTTTCCCTCCCTCTCTCTCTCTCCCTCTTTCCTTCTTTTCTTCCTTTTTTCTTCTTGCAGTACTGAGGATTGAAACCAGGGCCTTCACACTGAACTACATCCCCAGCTCTTTTTTTACTTATTTTCAGACAGTCTCACTAAGTAGATACATTGCTCAGGTTGAGCTTGAATTTATGATCCTCTTGCCCCAGCCTCCCACAATACTGGGATTACAGGTGTGCACTGCCATGCCTGGTGATTTTTTTTCCTTAACAGAACCAATATTTATAGCATATTATTTGAGGAAGAGATGGACCAGTATATAAAAGGGTCTCTTGACAAGCAGAGTGGGGAAGATCTTTGTTCTTTTTTTTGGAGACAGTGTTCTAACTATGTAGTTCAGGTTGGCCTTGAGGGCACTATGTAACTGAAGCCGGCCTCAAACTCTCGGCGATCCTTCTGGCTCAGCTTCCCAGGTGCTGGGATTACAGGCAGGCGTCATCATGTCTGGTTTTTGTTCTATTTTTAAAGTGCAAATCTGTTAAACTGGAAGTAGTGGCTCAGCCCTGTAATCCCAGTTATTCAGGAGGCTGAGGCAGGAAGATACAAGTTGAGGCTAGTTTGGACAATGTAGTGAGCCTGTCTGGAGACTGAAAGAGCTGAAGGATTGGGGGTGCTGCCCAGTGCTCCCTGGATTCTCTCTCCATGGCCACAAAATACAACACAACACAACAAAACCACAAGCATTGGTTAGCCCAACTACTAGTGCAATCTATTAATTTTTGCAAGATTAATTATATATGGGCGACTATTAGTTTGTCTATATTCTACTGGAAATCTCCAGGTTCTGATTATTCATATACAAAAGTTTATATATCCAGGGAATTAACAGGAGGTGAGAAGGATCATCTAGGTGGGCCATCCTGGGTAAAGAGATTCTGTGACGCTGAGGGTGACTAATGAATGGGGACACAGATGCTCCTTGACTTATAATATATCCTGATAAACCCATCATAAGTAAAAAGTATCATAAGTCTAAAATGCATTTAATACCCCTAACCTTTGGAACCTCATAGCTTAGTAACACAGCACACTGTAGAGTACTTTCTTCTGGTGATCACATGGCCGACTTGGAGCTGCAGCATCACGTGAGAGTCTCAGAGCTTGGGAAAAGTTCAAGATTCACAATTCAAAGTACAAGCTGGGCATGGTGGTGCAAGCTGATAATCCTGCACTTGGGAGGCTGAGGCAGAAGGGTCTTGAGTTTGAGGCCAGTCTGGGTCACATAGGGAAACTCTGTTATGAGGCTTCCCATCCTGCCCCCCCACAAAAAAAATCAGTTTGGTTTCTACCGACTGTATATGGTACTTTAATTTGAAAAATTCTGCCAAGCCATGTGGGGGTCTGTCTGTAACAATTTCCCTGGGCTGCCAAAACAAATTGCAACTAGGTTGTGTAAAACAACCAAACTTTATTTTCTCATGGTTTGGAGGCCAGAAGTCTGAAATCCACATGCTGGCAGGACCATATTTCCTTTGAAACTTCCAGGAGAGTATGCTCCTTGTCTCTTTCAGCTCTGGCTGCCCTTGGTGTCTTGCAGCTTGTGGCAGCTTAACTCTAATTTCTGCCTCTGTCATCATGTCTTCTCCCGATGTGTCCCTTCCCCGCTGAGGACACAAAGGGCCACACTACTCTGGTAGGGCCTCATCTTAAGTTGATCGCATCTGCAGAGTCTGGAATAAGGTCATATTCACTGGATGCAGGGGGCAGAACTTGAAGGTAACTGTTTGGCTATACAATCAACCCACAACAAGTTTCCATTTTCTCTACCCATACTATGGTGTTTGAGGGAGGAAATTCCAGCTACATGCCTGATTTATGTAATAGAAATCTTTAAACTGAGATTAGCTTACACTGTCTTTTAGGGGTTAAAACCTTTTAATTGGGAGGCCTTTAGGCTCAGATGGCTCCAGAGCAAATCAAAGCCCAGTGTAAAGAGTCAAACAAAAATAGAGATTTTGTCAATCAGAAACCACCAACTAACCTCTAACCAGGGACTGTCCACTCTAACAAATAATTTTCTTTCACTTACTTCCACATTCAATCTATACAAACTTGCTGCCAAAAGTATTTTGTATTTAGAGGTGGGGCTTTTAGAAGAGGATTGGATCATGGGGGTGCTATAATCATGAGCAGATTGATTGATAAGTTCATAACTAAATATGCTGTTAGGAGATGGGGCCTGGTTGGAAGAGGTGGGTGACTGGGGGTGTGCTTTTGGAGAGTCTGTCTCCCTCCCCAGCATCTCCCTTCCCTCTCTGCTTCCCGGCTGCCTTGAGGTTGTTACGTCTGGAGGTGGACTGTGACCTGTTGTCCTGCTAGAAAATATAATTCTTGGCAATCGTAAACCCAGCTACAGTAAAGAATTAAAGAAACCGAGTTTAAATTAAGAGAAGACAATTTATTTAGAGGACAATTTATTTAAAAGTGGTGAAAAAGGGGGAATAGGAGACGATAGATAGCTACTCGACGAGTAGGGAGCATTCGAAAGCGAAATACTCGAGGACCCCTCATTGCTGTCTCTTTTATTGGGTTCTTTCCCGACTGTTGGCCTTTGGAATTCCGCTGGCTCCTGAGTTTATCAGTTATCTCTGCCTCGATTTCTCAGAGCTTTCTTTGAGGTTACAGGTGGTTTCCTTAGGGCCAGGTAATGCAGAGATAATCAGATTACCTGGGCCCTTCACGGAGCCAGTCTCTTTGTCTTTGTCTGACTGCCAGAATCTGGCTGCCTTCCTGAGTCTAATGAGGCCTTTGCCCTGTCCTTTCCCTACCTATGGGGACTCCTTTCCCTACAAGGTGAGCAGCTTTCTTCTGCCACATCCTTCCACCGTGTTTCTGCCTCAGAGCTAGCAGACCTTGGACTGAGTCCCCTGAACCATAAGCCAAATTAAACATTTCTTCCTATAAGTTGTAGGTGTTGGGTACTGTGTTCAGCAATATGAAACCAACTAATACAGGGTGCTTCTAGGAAACAAATGCTCTAAAATTTTAAGATCTTATCTTTTTTCTAGATTATCTGCAGAGAAGTAAGGTCTGCAACTGCTGCAATTATCTTACTCTCAGCCTGAAAATGAAATGATACCTATGCACGTGTGCTGGGGTGGGGTGGTGGGGGTGGGGTGCACCCAAGTGAGAGGACCCAAAGTACCAGATTTGGAGTTGTGACCGACGCATACTTCATCATCCCATCATCAACAGTCTTAAAAGTTATGTTTGAATTGGGCTTCCTCTTACTAGGGAATGTTTGAATTGGATTTTCTGTTTTGTTAGGCTGAAGGCTTTCCAACTGGCACTTCCTTAATGGATTTCTCTCTGGGCAAGTGTAGCTCCACTGAAAGAGACAGTGATTCCCACTAGGCTTCCCGCGGAGCCCTGCTTTCTCTTGTGTTAGCAGAGGAACTAGGCTCCATGATCGTGTATTTGTAGAAGTTGGGCACCAACTTAGCATCCTAACATTTCTGAAAAGGGTTGCCTATCCGCTTCTGTATTTCTGTGTAGTCAGACCTCAGGTTCTTTCAGGCCCAAGTCACTATCTTCTACAGCTGTTTTCAAGTGACATTCACAGTTCTGGCAGGGGAGGAAGAGGAACTGACCTCACCAGTGTTACGTCCGGGGCGGACAGGTCACCACCATGTCATGCCATGTCACTGCTCTGCTGAAAATGTAGCTCCCAGCGATCTTAAACCCCTCACCAGTCAAGAACTAAAACAAAAGACAAAGCTTAGTGTAACAAAGGACAGTTTATTCGATGAAGATGGAAGACAAAGAAGATAGAGAGCTACCATGAGGTGGTAGGGGATTTCAGAGGTGAAAGCTCAGAAGCCGAAGTGCTTGTCCTTGGCTCCTTTTACTGGGGACCTTCCCATCCCCTAGGTGGGCACTTGTGCATATCTCATCTGTTGCCTGTGACTGTCTTTGATCCTAACCTAGGCCTTCTGGCCATTTGGCTTCTTCCTGTTTCTTTGTAATGCATAAGTGAAGGAGGAGGGCTTAATAGGAAGGCAGGTTACTTAATGATTAAGTAAAGGGGACATGTGTGTATCTGCTGTAATATTATAGAACACAAATATGTGTATATGTATAGGCATGTGTATGTGCACATCTCATATATTAAATAAGAGTCTTTTGGTGGCTGTCTCTTCCTGTCCCCCTGCATTCTGTCATATGGATGTGGGGGCTATTTCTTCCTAATTGTATTGTCTGGCACCTCTCCCCAGTCTAGTTAGCTTTTCCTTCCTTTGTCTAATTACTCTCATTGTTGTAGAGTCTACCTGTGAAGGCAGAAGCTGCTCTCAGTGGTAGAGGCAGAAACTACTTTTAGTAAGTTTTCTTACTGATTCCTAATAAAGTTCAGTGAGGCCCTTATCCTGTCTTTCTCTACCTGTGGGGACCCCTGTCCCTACACCAGGATCAACGGAGTGCTTGGACTACAATCAGACTACAGTCTGCCATGCAGTCTTGCTAAACACAAGTCCTGAGATTTTTTTTCCATACTAGTGACATTACAAATTCACAATCCACATCGAATGGACCTGCTCCCTCCTACCATCTGTAGGGACAGGGGTGCCCATAAGTAGGGAAAAGATAGGGTAAAAGCCTAGTCAGACATTAAACATAAAAGCAGCTACATTCCAACAGTTAAGGAAACAAAGGCAAAGAGACTAGTTTTGGGAAGGCCCCAGGTAATCTGATTAACATAAAGAAAAACTCTCCCTTTTGACTGTTGCATCTGCTTTATCTGGCTCTAAGGTACCGCCCATAAGCTTGCCCTCTGCCAAAAGACAAAGGTCACAAGGCTGAGGGAAATCGAGGCAGAGGTGACAGACAAGCCCAAGAGCCAATCAGAGTCCAAGGACCGACCCAAGGGAAAAACCTCAATAAAAAGGGACTACGACAAAGGGCCCACGAGTATTTCACTTTTGAATGATCCCTACTGATTGAGTAGCTATCTATCATCTTCTTTGCCTCCTTTTTCACCACTTTTAAATAAACCGTCCTCTAAGTAAACTGTCTTAATTTAAACTCAGTTTCTTTAATTCTTTACTGTATCTGGGTTTATGATCGCCGGGAATTACATTTTCTAGCAGGGAAGCAGCTCCTAATCCAACTCCGGACATAACACATCTCTACAGTAGCCAATCTTCACTCTTGCAGGTGCAGATATTGTCACCTATTTCCAGAGAAGGTAGGCATGAGGTGGGGAGGGACAACCACCGCGGGCGGAAGCCACAACCAACCTATATCAAAGCAAAGACCTGTACCTTCCGGAACACTTGTAAAGCTTACAAAGGCAGAAATGTCTGCGTGTCCTTCAAGCTTGAGGTGCAGGACCTAGGCCAGGCTCAGCTATATCCGTGGAACACAAAGAAAAAGAAGTAGAGAAAGAAAATGAGATAATGCTTCTCGACAGGAAGAAACAAAGCCTGTGGCTAAGCCCTGGTGATGAATCTTAGGAAAATACCAAAGGATGACCCGCCTGCCAGCTCACACAGCAGCCTGTCTAGTCACAAAGTGGAGCCCCAGGCCAGGCAGACCTAGATCTGTGGCGGAACATTCCAGGGCCTCCATCCACCCAACCACACGCTTCAGTACTGTGGGGAGGCCAAGGTGGTTGGTGGCGGATTCTGTGGTTGTCCCTTTGCTCTGCTAATGTAAGTAGTTTCTCTGCCCACTCCATTCATGAGATAAATTTTCCATGACTCGCCTTTTGCTGTGGGGGGAGTACATTCCAGAGAGGCACAGAGGGGAATTGGGTGGAGGAGGGGAGCTCCAACTCTGAGGCAGAGGGTTGGCAGGAGGCTGGAGTCTGGGCCAATCTGCTTCCCGGCAGTCCCGGGGCTGGGCAGCTGGAGCGGCTCCAAAGGACCCCTTGGCAACATCCCGTCCCCTGCCTCTCCTCCCTCCCGCCCCGCCGCCCAAGAAGGCCAACTCCTCCCGCCTGAGTCACAGCAGGAGCTGGGGAGGAGCCGGGGAAAGGCGGCCCCAGCTCAGAGAGCAGCGAGCGGCCGTGGGGAGAGCTGGCAGGGCGTTCGGTAACCATGGGGGAGAGCGCGCTGGAGCCGGGGCCTGCACCCGGGGAGCCAGCCAGGGGCCCCGTGCACGCCGTGACGGTGGTCACCCTGCTGGAGAAGCTGGCCACCATGCTAGAGGCGCTGCGCGAGCGCCAGGGCGGCCTGGCCCGGAGGCAGGGCGGCCTGGCGGGCTCCGTGCTCCGCATCCAGAGCGGCCTGGGCGAGCTGAGCCGCAGCCACGACAGCACCAGCAATGCGCTGGCGCAGCTGCTGGCCAAGGCGGAGCGCGTGGGCTCGCACGCGGACGCCGCCCAGGAGCGCGCCGTGCGCCGCGCCGCCCAGGTGCAGCGTCTGGAGGCCAACCACGGGCTGCTGGTGGCGCGCGGGAAGCTGCACGTCCTGCTGTTTAAGGTCAGTGACCTCAGGCGCCCCCACCTCCAATCTGGGCCTCTTCTGGCCTCCAGCCCACCACTAGGGGACCGCCCCCCACCCCGCCTCCCACGTCCACGTTCCCGACCCAAAGCGCCGCTCGCGGCTGCGGCACAGCCTGCCAGGGCCGCGCCCGCCGATCCCCGCGCAGCCCCGTCCCCGCCCCGCGCGCCTGAGCTCAGCCCTGCCAACCCTCGCCCGCCCGGCTGTACCCCAGGCGGGTGCGCAGAACTTGGTCCGAGTCCTGCCCATCCCCGAAGGAAAACAGCGGTGGTGGAAGTGCATTCCGCGGCCGTTCTCTGTGTCCTCCAGTCCCTGCCCACGTGGCCACTGTCGTCTCGCGCCCTAACTGGGCCTCACCTACTTTGCAAACTTCGGTGGTTCACTCGCAGCTCTCACCCCTCCTACCTCTACGTCTGCCTAAGGGAGGGGCGGCTTCCCCTGGTGGCCCTGAGCAGTGAGTCTCAGGCGGGTCCAGGGTAAGGGGCTCCCCGGGTCAGTGCTGTGTCGTCACACCAGGAGGAGGCTGAAATCCCAGCCAGCGCCTTCAAGAAGGCGCCCGAACCCCTGGGTCCGGCGGACCAGTCCGAGCTGGTCCCGGAGCAGCCGGAGGCCGAAGTCGGAGAGAGCTCGGACGAGGAGCCGGTGGAGTCACGCGCCCAGCGGCTGCGGCGCACTGGTCTGCAGACGGTGCAGAACCTGCGAAGGGCCCTGTCTGGCCGTAAAGGCCCCGCGGCGCCCCCGCCCACGCCCGTCAAGCCGCCTCGCCTGGGGCCTGGCCGGAGCCGGGGGAACCAGCCGGAAGCCCAGCCTGCGCCGGAGTCGGAGCCCCAGCCGGAGCCCCAGCCAGAGCCCCCGCAGGACACCGAGGAAGCTCCCGGGAGACCCGGGGCTGCTGAGGCTGCCGCGCTCCAAGAAGAGAGTGTCGCCTGATACCCAGCGCTGCCTGCCTCCTCCCAGCCTACCCCCTGTGCCCAAAGAAATCCTGCTCAGAAGGCAGCGTTCCCGCCCAAATAAGGAGTGAATGCTGCGTCCACTGCCCAGCTCTGCCCTCCCTTCCTGGGTTTTTCAGTGCGTGTCCTCTGAAAAGAGACGCAGCAGCTCACAGCTGCGTGCGCTTACCATCAATAAACGTAATTTCATCTGAGGCCGACTCAGTGCACGAGAGGGCGACGATGAGGGTGGCGGCTGCGCCACCTTCCAGCCCGGAATCCCGGCTCTGCTTCAGGGGCACACAGGAAAGTCCTGCCGGCCGCTTGCTTCCCGAACACTTTACTTACGGGGACACTGAATCACAACTTTTTTTCTCTTTTAAGCATCCATTATAGTCAATTGCTGTAAATGCTCAATAAATGACAGCTATTAGTTCTCTTAGTCTCTTCTTCCTCTGCCGCCTCTGGAAAGTTAGGTTTTTCAAGATTCTTTGATTGGCCCTCTTTTTACTCTTGGTACATCACACCAGGCTTCTCCTCCCAGCCACACGCAACCCAGACTACTGTCTTTTTTTTCCTTAGGAATTTAACCCAGGGCCTTTGGGCTAAGCTACACCTCTTTTTTTAAATATTTTTGCTTTCGTTTTTTGAGGCAGGGTCTTGCTATGTAGTTCAGGCTGGTCTTGAACTCGTTATGTGGTCCAGGCTGGCCTTGAACTTGCAGTAGTCCTCCTGCCCCAGACTTCCAAGTGCTGGGATTACAGGTTTGCACCACCATACCTGTATTTTTTTTTTTTTTCTTTTTTGGTGGTGGGGATCGAACTCAGGTTCTTGTGCTTGCAAGGCAAGCTCTCTAACCACTGCGCTAAATCCCCAGGCCCCATACCTGTATTTAAAAAAAAATTTTTTTTTTAATTTCGAGACAGGGTCTTCATAAATTGCTAAATTGCCCAGGTTGGGCTTGAACTTGTGATCTTCTTGCTGAAGCCTCCCAGAGTGCCGGATTATAGGCATGTGCCACTAACCCCACCCAGACCAGTTTTGAGCTGCAGTTGAAAAGTACTCTGAAAGTAGCAATCCATCTTCTAACTTTTCATTGTTTCATTTCAAACCAACAAGTATTTATTGAGTACCTACTATATGACAGGCCCTACTGGGTATGTTTCAAAATTTTTCCCCCTCTTGCTTTCTTTACCAGCGAATGGCACTGCCATCCACACAGAAAACAGGGAGTCCTTGTTGGTTCAAGGATGCTCTGACCCCCTTGCACATAGAAACAATTACTGTATTGATTTGACCTCTGCAATCTATCCACTGCCCTGTTTCAGGCCTTATGTTACACTTGACCTGTATTCAAGTTGCCCGTCTGATCACATCTCTCTCCTGAGTCGGAGCCTTTGGTATCTCGCCATCACCTCAGAGTAAAGCTCAAGCTCTTCAGGGTTATCTTCAAAGCCCTTATCATTTGCTGCTTCTGATGCTGCTACAGGTTGAGCAAACCTAATGCAAAAATTCAGAACTCCAAAATGCTCCAAAACCCGTTGAACACTCAGTGACACCACAAGTAGAAAATGATACTCTTGATCTCACATGATGGGGTCACAGTGAAAAAACAGGTGCACTAAAAATACTGTCTAAATTACCTTTGGTCTATGTGTATAAGGCGCATGTAAAACAAATGAGTTTTATGTTTAGACATGGGCCCAACCCCAAGATAACTTAGTATATATATACAAATACTGTATTCCAAACTCTGTAAAAATTTAGTATCTGGAACATTTATGGTCCCAAGCATTTTCCCAAGGGATACAGGTACTGTACTCAGCTTGTTGATGAGTCACACTGAACCACACACCATCAGTCTTGGCTCCGCTGTCCTGTGAAACCCGGCAAGGTGTGCCTGTTTCAGGGCGATGTTTCTCTCCCTGGCTCTCAAAGCCCCACTCGTACACCCCTAAGTGCTAATGGCCCCGAGTGCTCATGGCACCAACTGTGACTTGGGTTGCTGCTCCACTCTGTTAGACTGTGGCTCCTTGGTGGTAGAGGTTGTTTTATTGATTTTCGTGGTGCCAGCACAGAGTACCGTGCCTGTCACGCAGTGAACCTTTGTGAGGGGCTGGGGACGGTTCTCTGTAGCGGTAAAGCAAGGGCATCACAGAAGAAAAATGAGATGGAAGGGTGAGTGCCTAAAGATGGGGAGTGTGGTGACCCATCATCCCTTCAGTCACTCTCATAGACATTTTGTAATACCTCATTCAAGAAATTTACTGAACTCTTGGTGTACGCGAGCGTATTTTAAAAACTGAGGATACAGTGGCACACAGAGAGAAAAGATCCTTGCCTGCACGAAGTTAAGTTCTACTGGGAAGAGCTAGGTAACAGACATATAAACCAGGTAAAACAAGTAAATGTAAGAACTAGAAAGACCTTCTGATGATGGGATCTCAGGAAGAGAAAACAGATTAAGGGCTCAGATAATGACTGGGGAGGTGTGTGCTTTAGATGGCCTTGTTACAGACTGATAATGGGACCAGAATTTGGGGTGTTGAATGACTGCTTAGCACTTGAGCGCAAGTAGTGTCACATTTTTTATTTTCATGGATTCACTTAGAAGGGGTGAAGTCCGCACCTGCCGTGCTTGGTGGCAAACACATCATCAGTTACGCTCCTTATCTTCCCTTTCCCTGGATTTTGCTGTCCTGCCCAGAGGCTCACACCATCTATCTCCCTCTCAGGCTTTCTGAGTCTGCTGCCGTTGCTCCTTGTGACCGTGTGATGTCACTGTCTGGTGCCAGCGTCCCAGCTGATGCCCCCAGGTCTGGCGCCCAGCTTCCTGGAGGTGGGGCAGTTGCTGGGACGTGTCAGGAGCAGAGGGGTGTGCGGACGGGGGTGGCTCTGCAGCTCCCACTTCATCTGGAAGTTCAGGGCTCCTCCTGCAGGCTCCTGAGCCTTACAGCTCGGACCGTGCCGGCTTCTCAGTAGTCGTCAGCCCTTTCAAGAGTCTGTCCTCTCAGAGGGGCTTCTGTGAGCTGGCTCAGTTTCCTATCTCCAGCGAAAAATAAATTCCTGCTTGTCCAAATCCCTAGAGTCTGCCTGGTTCCCCCTTTTAACCCCCAACAAAATTGAGCCAAACTGTACATTTCCCACACAAAAATGTTTTGGTCTGTCTCAGTTACTTTCCTCACTGCTGAGACAAAATACCCAATACCCGAAGTGAAAGGAGGAAAGGTTTATTTGGCTCACAGTTTGTAGAGATTTCGGTCCATAGTTGGCTGGCTGCAGGGTAGAGGGCATGGCAGAGGGGCATCACAGAGGAGAAACAGTCCATGGCAGGCAGAAGGCAGCAAGGCAGCAAGTAGCAGGCTACTAGTGACGAAGCAGTGACCTTCTGTCCCTTCTATCTTATCCAGGTGGGTATCTCTAAGGGTGGGAAGCACTCACAGCCAGGTTGGGGCAGCCTTAATCCTATATCACACCATGAATCAATTCCACCATCACATCCTTGATCCCAGCAGCACACATCCTTGATCTAGCCACCTCTGAGAAGCCCCATCTATGGCTGCATGAGGCTTTGGGTGGACATCTACATACAAGCCATAACAATCTCTAACTCCTAGAAGCTCTAAGTCTTGGCAAATTCCTGAGGGAAGGGAATGTTATTTTTTTTATTCCTTCCTGATTTGTCTACAGTAACAAATGATAAAATCAAGTTAAAACACGATCAGTTCAATTTCTTAATAGCCCATTTTGCTACATTACATTCTCCATTGTTACCGTTGTAATTATTATTATTATCAATTATGGTGAGTGGAGACACTGACACAGAGAACCGACTTACCATCCAGCACATGTGGCATTGAGGCTGTTGCTGTCAGTGAGTGGAAGGTGCGCTCATGCTAAAATTCAGAATTTGGTCCTCAGCTCTTTAGGTCACAAGTGAAAACTTGTTCTTTGTTCCAGCATTATCAAGCTGATTTGAAATACTCAAACTCAGAAAACAGTGATTAACTTGAGTGCTGGATTAATTAATTTCTGTGAGAAATCTAACTGCCAAGTAACTGGAACAACCTAACTAGGCAATCTGAGTATTTTTCTTCTTGCAGCAAACATGTACAATGGGAATCAAAGTTGGTTCTTAAAGTGCGTAAGGCAGGATTATCTGACCCAGGATGCCCATTCTCTGCTGTGATGTCCTCCCAACAGTGTATGTATTCATGGTAGGAGATTTCTTCTCCCTGTAAAGGGCTGGCTGCTGGAGATTTCTGTTCTAGGTAAGTATTAAGAATCTTTGTTGTGAGTAGAGAAATCATAAAACTTCAGTTTTGAAGAGAATACAAAACCATCGAGTCCACTTGTATTTCCAACACTAACACATCTAGTACAGTCTTGCTGCCTGTCCTTAGCTGGCCTGTACTTGAAAAAGTACAAGGAAAAGGAACTCATATCTCCTAGGCAACCCTATTTTTTGGTGACTTTGACTGTCCAAAAACTTTTCTTTATACTGAGATTAAAAACCCCTCTCTATGATTTGCACTATGTAGCACTTGGCTTTTCTTCAGGAGCGCCACACAACAAGATCCCTGTATTTCTATGGGGATATGTTGGTAGAGCCAAACTCCAACAGGGCACACAGGACTGACTCATCTAGGGTCCCCCAGACTCTTCCTCAGGCAGAACATTACTGATTCATGCACCCATTGTTGTTTCATTATGATCACTTGATGCTTAAATTCAGTGATTCAGAAAATGAGCTTTTACCACATTTTCATTTATGGCTTTTGCTTAAGACCAGTTTTAGTATTTTTATGTACCTGTTTTTCCTCTGTAACTGAAAGAGTCCTAATAGATACCGTCCCACTGACACTGGGAACGACACAGAAGGCAAGGGTGTGTCTTACCGTCAAACCCCAGCACCTAGCAATTATTCTCGTGAGGGTGGAGATGAACTAAAACCTGTTCTTGAGGCGATCATTAGTGCTGTTTCTTGTTCTTTGCTTGGCTGCTTCTTCTTGTGGCTGATCCAGGCACAGTGCACAGGGTTCTCATTACTTTTATGGGCCCCTGAGGAAGTTTTTCTTTTTGTCCCTTGTGCATGTGTGAGTCTGGGGACTGAACTCAGAGTCTCGTGCATGCTAGGCAAGTGCTGTACCACCAAACTACATCCTCAGCTTGGGAAAGTAAATGTTTAATTTAATTAATTATTTATTTGGTAGAAGAAAAAAATGAACTTTTTGGCCAAATAATGTTTTAACATGTAATATTAATATATTCATCCTTATGCCAGCACAGTTGTGAAATACCATATAATAAAAAGCTTTTTCTTAATGGAAGATGGAGTCTACAGAGGAAAAAGTGCCCAGGGCCCATGAAGGTCATAATCTAGCCCTGCCCCCTCTGCCTCCCCTTCGTCTTCTTCTTCCAAGAAGTTTTCATCGTTTTGTTTTTCCTCTCAAATCCATCCTCAAATATTTGGTTCCTTAATTTGATCCTGAATTTTCTCTTTGGCTTGAGGCTTATTTGTTTGTTTGGGGGCAGTTTCTCAGAATCAGCACTGGGTCCACGTAACGTCCCTCCCTAATCCGCCTCACCCTGTCTACCCTCCCTCAGACTTGGCCATTATGCCTGTTTCCTAGCAAAGCCCGGACAATTGCCACCTTTACCGCTGCCCGTTGTCCTGGCTGTCTAGGGGCAAGTCCCTTGTTCAGTGCTGCAGGCTCTACTCCTGGAAGAGTTAAACTAGTTCTGAGGAGCTCCTGACAGTAGCCCCCAGACTACATTCTTGTTGCTACAAACGGAATTTTGTTGATCCTGAATTATAGGGTATCCCACTCACCTTGAAGTGTGTTCTGTCTGTCAGCTTGTGTACATCGCCATGTGGTTTGCAGGTTAGATTCTACATCGGTATTTGCTGCTGTTGGTAGCAATTCCTATTTGTGGTTTGGGTTTTTAGGTGTTTCTTAGTTTCATTAAAGATGGACAGAATTATCTGGGAAGTTGAGACAGGAGGATCTTAAGTTGACCTCAGCCTGAGCAACTTAGGAACTTAGAGAGATCTTCACTCAAGAAAAAAAAAAAAACAACAGACAGTTTACATTTATGTTTGTCTTTACTACTCTACCATTATTTCTTTTTTAAAAAATTTTATTTTAATAGTACATTTTAGATATACATAGTGATATCATTCATCATAGGGAATTTGTACCAGTACATGATATATCTTGCTGCTTTTTCCCCCCATTCTCCTCCCCTCCTTTCAACCCCTCCTCCCTCCTTATTTACAAAAGCTTCGTACAATTATTTCTAAGATAGATAAGTGGAAAACAGTTCTTATTCAGTCATTTTAAAACAAGAGTACAACCTCCTCGTTCTATGAGGTTGACTTTAATTTCTCTGGCAGTTATTTTTATTTAGTCTACCATTTCTCCAAAGCCCAGGCATTTTTGTTAGGAAATTTGGCTTATTAAAGAAAAAGATAAGTTTCAGATGATACTATATTGTGAGTCACATCGTTTATGGACTTATGTAAACTTTCTTCTCTCCTACACAGAATGAAGAGGATGGAGTAATTCAACATTGTCCCAACTCAATTTACAGAACTATTTATTTCACAGAGGCTCATGGACTAGAACATTCTAAATTAGTAAGGATTATTAAACACAGCATTATGTTGTGACTCTATTATTTTGTGCATTTAAAAATTGTATTAGCATGCCTGTCAGATTCTTTATTTCTTTGCCAATTTTCCCAGCCTGTGCAACAATTTTACCTTAATGTTTATATATCTCTAAGTTTGGCTCATCTAAATGTATTTTAATACTCTTTAACTTAAAAAATTACAAATGCACTGGGTATGGTGTCCCATGTCTATAATTCTAGCTACTCAGGAGTCTGAGGCCGGAGGATCGAAAATTTGAGTACAGCCTGAACAACTTAGTGACTTAGGGAGATCCTGTGTCGAAATTAAAAAAAAGCCTGGGGATGTAGTTCATGTGAAGACTCTGGATTCAATTGTGGAACAAATTCTGCAACCAGAATCATGAAAAGAAGGTCGTGCACTGAGGTACCACTGTACTGAATAAAAAAACCTACATATATTCATTTCTTATTTTTATCTGACATTTGAAATTGTTAACATATGTGTTGACCAACACTTGGAATGTATGACTCAAGTAATTTGATCATTATCCTGTAAATTTGTAAAACTTATGTAAAAAACTTCTTCATATCTCATTTTTGGCATGTTTCCCTCTCACATCCTATTTTGAGGACAATTATGGATTCATAACTTTGTTTTTAGGAGACTCAACTGATACTGATTCTTGATTGGTGTGTGTGTCTATTTTTTTTTTTTTTTTTTGGTGCCGGGAATTGAACTCAGGGCCTTGAGCTTGCTAAGCAAGCCCTCTAACCACTGAACTAAATTCCCAGCCCCTGATTTGTATATTTTTTTAACCTGGTGTTTAGTTGTCACCTTCTCTTCAAAGAAAGCTCATCTCTAGGTGGCTTCTCCTATGTTCTGAACGTGTTCCACGAAATTCAGGTGTAACTTGACACTCAGTGCAGCATCGATGGGAAGTGGGGTCTGGTCAGCGGTGCGGGTCATGAGGACTCTGCCCTCAGGCATGGTTGGTGAGCTGTAAACAGGCTTCTGGAAGTAGGTTTGCCTCTTTCAACCTTCTGTCTGCTGTGAATGCAGCAAGAAGCACCAGACACCAGCACCTTGGTCTTGGATTTCTGAGAGAAATAAATTTCTGTTCTTTATAAATTACCCAGACCCAGCCATTCTTCTGTAGCCACACAAAATCAGACCAACACAGCTTCTCTGCCTTTGTTTTTCTTAAATCCTTGAGTCATCTATGAAAGTATTCTTCAACAACATTATCTGCAGGCTCATCTTGATTTTCTTTGCATCAGTATTTGTCCTCTGGTCTCTGTTGTTGCAAATCTCTATAATAGACTCCAATTGAGTCTCCAATAGAGTGACTCCCACGATTCCCGGCTGCAGGCAGAGTGACGCCAGAGGTCACTCGCAGAGTTCTTGTGACAATGAAAGTCTTACAGTCATGAGTTTATTCTGATGCTTTCGATTTTACTCCAAATTCTTCCTTACTTTAACACTTTCAATTTATCTTTTTAAAGGAAAATCAGGGTTCACTTTACTAGAGTATTATTTCACAAATGTTGACAAGTCAATGTTATATATTCTCAGGTTAAAACCATTTTCTTGTTGTATTCTTGTTTAAAATCTTAGAAACCTGTGTGTGTGCGTGTGCGTGTTTGTGAGTACTCCACCACTGAGCTATCCTCCCAGCCTCCTGGTATGTCTTTAAAAAGTTTTTAAATACATTTTATTTTATCTGATACATGAAACATAAAACTCATATATATTAATGAGGTGCCATATGATGTTTTCATACATGTATACATTATGTATTGTTTAAATCAGTTTAAACATATCTATCTTGTCATCAAATATTGGTAATTTCTTTGTGGCAAATTCATATTTTAAAATACAATTTCACTTTATGCAAGGGTAGTATAAAAATATCTATTAGGGGCTTTGAGAAGAACTGAAATACTCTGTATAAAAAGAAAAGAATGCACTGATAGAGCAAATGTGAGGGTACGGTACACATATGTGCACCATTTTTCCTCCTTCCACAATGTAAGAAACTTAAAATACATTTTATAGGGTACAGATTGAAACAGGATGTGAGCATCATCTAAGCATAACACAAATCTTCCTGAAAATTAAAGGAAAATATAACCTCATCTCGGGGAACACGGGGACGGAAGCTGGAACACGTAGTTTCTTACACAGCATTCTCATACAATAGAGACTAATAATGAATAGGCAACACAGACAGACACATACGGATGAAGTCTTATGTAAAATCCTCTAGCCCTCACAATCCTGGGCGCTTAAAACACAGACTTAACTTATCCTTGCAGTCACAACCCGAAACTGCTTAGTCTACACACACACACACACACACACACACGCACGCACACAGGCACGCACACACACACACACACGCAGAGGAGGGCAGATGGATTCGAAAACATTTCAATATTTACCTCAGTGGAATCCCACTTCCTTGGGAGACTTTTCTATCTGTTTTTATACACATATTCATGCCTCAGTGTCAATTATACCCGTATACATATGCACAAATACATATATACACTTACATGTTATGTGTTTAAACACGCATATATGTCTCATAAATTATCCCAAGTCAATTAGCAATGAAATATAACATTCAGACCTTATAATTGTTTTAGACAAAAAGAAATAAAGAGTTTAGAAAACTTAATCATGAAAATCTTAGTCATTTCACCTGGTGTGGTTGTGCCTATCTATAATCTTGGCACTCTAGCAGCCTGAGGTAGGAGGATTACAAGTTTGAGCCCGGCTTGGGCCATTTAATGAGAACCCGCCTCAAAATGAAAAAACAGAAAGGGTTGAGCATGCAGTTCAGTGTGAAGGCCCTGGTTCAATCACCAGTACTGCCCCCCCAAAAAAGATAAAACAAACTTTTTTTAGTCAGTCATTTCAGCTTTAGTACAACAATTAATTCTTTATTTTAGGAGGTGTGTGTGTTGAGACAGGGCCTTGCTTGTATATTTCAGGGTGGCCTTAAATTTGCTATGTAGTCCAGGCTGGTCTCGAACTCCTGGCAATCCTCCTACCTCAACTTCCCAAGTATTGAGATTACAGGTATGTGCCACCATGCCCGGCTTAATTCTTTAAGTGAATTAAAATATACCCTTCCCATGTTCTTCAAATGTATTTTTTTGTAATATTTTGTATGATTATAGCAGAGATACAGCATATGACCACTTTTAAATATTAAGGCCCATGCAAACCTTATTTTACTAATAAACATTTTCTCTTTTAGTTAGCACATAACATTTTGTACTAAGAAAAAGTCCAAATTGAGAGCTATTAAGTCTTTGTTTCACTATATGTTTTTACCACCATATTTCTGGGTTTAAAACAAAATATTAAGAATAAAAGGTTTCTCGTTTTTGTTTTTTTTTGGTGCTGGGAATCGAACTCAGGGCTTTGTGCTTGCTGGGCAAGCGCTCTAACCGCTGAGCTAAATCCCCAGCCCCTTAGTATAAAAGTTAACAACTTGAAATTATGCAAATTAAGAAATCTCATGGAAATTTTGTGAAAACAAGAGTTGTGATGGATCCTTTTCTCAGTTTTGGAGCAACTATCTTGGCAGGATTTTAACTGGCTCAGCAGTCTTTGTTCCCTCATTTCTCCCACTAGAGTCTGTGTATGGGGAGAAACTTCTTGGTAATTGTTTGAGCATGTTTCATACTACGTGTCTCCCCCCCATATGTTGTTTGAGTGAACCTTCAGAATAGTATTTATTCTTGAAAGAAAAGATTCATAACAAAAGCCATTCTGAAAAAAATAGTCCATGGTTGTCACAATTACTTAATTCATACCGTTTTACTTTCCTCAAATGAAGTCCATCTTATTATTTCAATGTGCTTGAGAATCATAGATCATTCTAGAATAGACAGCGTTAATAATTAAAAATTTTTTCACAGACAAATCACACATTTAACCAAAAACTGATAAGATTTGCAACTTCTCAATTTCCCACACATATAAATCACACATTTATTCTGTTCAAAACATACTCTTCAGAAAATAAGCCCAAAAATATGTTTCCTATATTTATGAATGGAAGTTTCATGTTCCAATTTAAGCATTTTTGAACATTTGCTTAGAAGACATCAAAAAAGCAAGCATCTTGGAAATTCTGTCACAAAATTTCAAGGTCAGAATATATCTCTGTCAATGACGCCCCACCTTAACCTGGTCTTCTGGAAGCTATTCCTGCCCTCCATGGACAGATGGAAAGAGTAAACATGCACATTTCAAACATAATAACTCAGAGCGGAAGCATTGATTTACAGTCAGCATAGGCACAGGTGTCCAAATGTCAATGTTTAACTTATTCCAGTCTTTTTAAAAAAATCTAATTCCTTTAGGGACAGTCAGCGAATCCGGAGAATATACGTATCTCCGTATATTCATCCCCCTCACATCTAGAACGTTGGCTTCTATCCAATTTCCTTTGCTAGGTTTAGAGTCTTTATTATTTCAGATCCCATTTTAAAGCTGACATGTGATATGTGGAGGGTCATGTTTCATAAAGTGGGAATATCATTTTTTAAATTTCATACAATTTGTTTTTTAAATTAGCAGAATGTTACGGGGAGCTCAGGTAGCTGATGTACTCAAAAATACACAAAGAGGTCAGAGGGTCAGATAACATTGGCAAAAGGCAAAGAGCATCCATCAGGGAATCCCCACACGAGACGATGTCACCGCCTGGTAAGCTCATGGCAGAGCAGATTTTGGTGTGGGGAACATGCCAGTCCCTAGAGGTGCGTGGACTCAAGAGCCACAGTGAAAACTGGTGGGCCGAGGTGCGCTTGCAGAGCGGTGAGAACTGTTTCCACTGAAGCAGCTTCCTTCTTTTCAGTGAACCGGTGAACCACTCAGAGCACATATTAATGGAAATGGCCTTCTATATGTCTGGACAAGACTGTACACTATCAGACTGTACACTACGAGTGATCCAAACTAGAATCATGAATTTCACAAATCTGTTAAATAGACATACATATATAGTGTATCATACATGTGCAATATAATATATTTACTTTTGGTAGTGGAATGGAGAAAGATACACTCATTTTTACATTTTATTCTCCAATTATTTGTACTTATGAATATGTATGAATTTTGGTAACAAGAAAGGGGCAATTCTACCAAAACCTAACCCAGAAGTCCTTAAGCTATGAGTGAAGTAGTTCTCTAGTTCTAACTTGTAAAATGTAGAAATACTTCATCTGCTCATTGTCAGAACAAAACTGCATATTTCTTAATCTAACTGTATGTATCTTTCACAGCAGAAGTAGAAGGAGAAAATTTGATGTTATGTCATTTTTAATGTAAACTCTGACTTTTATTATTTCCTTCTTTTCTTGTAACTATTCATAGGCACATGCATAGCCCAGGAAATTTTTATTGGAGTTAGGCTATCAGCATAGGAGATAATATCACAAATAAAAATATCACATAAAAATATCATAAAAAATAATGAAATTTCATACAGCTACCAAAATGATTTTTAAACAATTTAATAATATGAGAAAATTCTCAAAACATAATGGTTAATCAGGATGTGGTGGTGCACACCTGTAATCCTAGCACTTGGGGAGGCTGAGGCAGGAGGATCTCCTCAAGTTTCAGGCCAGCCTGGGCTACATAGTGAGTTCAAGGTAAGCCTGAATTACACAGTCAGACGCTTATTTTAAAAAGAAAACACAAATAAAAACAAATTAAACACACGCACAAACAAAAATGACCAAAAAATTTGTTGGTTGAAAATATCAAAAAGCCAAATCATTTACACAGTACAACTCCATTTTTGTTTTAAAACTAAAACATGCACAAGGGGAGAAAGATTAGTTCAAAATGTTAGTAGTTATGAGTCATATAATTCCTTCACATTTTTCCTTAGTTTCCATAAAAGTTATGTTTAAAATGAGTATATATTACTTTTATAAACAGTGAAAAGCAAATATTAAAAATTATTAAGCAACGCTAAGAGAGAGACCCAAGTAAACAGCTGTCAGAAATGGGAGTAAAATTTACGAGCATAGAGGAAGGACGACTGAGACAGTGCCATGCTGACGTGGAGACTTCTGGTAAGAGTCGGAGAGACTCGGGTAGGAAGAGTGCCTCGTGTGATGGATGGAGAAGGGTGACTCAGATCGTGAACTTCAGTTTTCCAGCATCTGCACTAAGTACCGTCCGATTGTGCTGAGAACCCAAGAAATTCACAACCTGAGTCGCTGCAGTCAGTCGCGCCTCCCCCGACAGAGCTTGAATAATGGGGACGCCCACGTTCCAGCTGAACAGGCTCAGCCCAGTCACGTCAGCACATACAGGGAAATAAAACTGCAGGCGTCTGAGTTACTCAGAGGGAGCTGAAGCTAAATAAAGAGGCGATGGGATGGAGGCGGTGGCGATGGCACGGATCCTGTGCTTGGGCTTTGAAAGAACAAATCGTATGCTACGTGGTGTATCTGCAAACCAGGGGCATGACTGAGAACAG
>PVJO010016836.1:0-40712 GCA_004026905.1 Hystrix cristata
GGCGCTGTTCACGGGCCACCCCGCCAAATCCAGGCAGGTCCCTGCAGCTAGCAGCCCAGTTAGGGAACCTGAGGGCTGGCTCTGTGACCCGGCTGTAGCCACCTGGGGTGGGCCGAGCCAATTGTTAAATAACTATTTCATTTATAAGTGCATTAATTTAAAAATACAGATTTCTTATAAGAGCAAAAAATGAGATAATAGACAATATCAGATGCATGCATACACAGACATCATTATATCCTCTATGTGGCTGCCATTACTGAAATATTAATAGCTGAAAATAATGTACTCGTGAGCAATATGTTACAAATTTTTTAAAATGTAATATCATATAAACTGCATATAGTTTAGTAATCAGGGTGTTATGGTCAATTTTCTGTGCTAAATTGATAATTTTGGATGAGAATAACATTCATAACTGAATTTTAAGCAGGTTTATTTCCAAAATGTGGGTGAGCCTCATCTAATCAGTTTAAGGCTTAAATAGAACAAAAGACCAGGCTTCTTCCGTGAGAGAGGAGTCTCCAGTGCAGTGCAGTCCCAGCTTACCACATCATCAGTTCCTTTGGGTCCCTCTGGCCTTTCTCTGGAGCAGCAGCTTGAGGGTCCTGAATCTTAATTCTGCTGGAGATATTATGGGCACACCAGCTTCTGCAATGCTGTGAGGCAACTCCTTTACACACAGACACATACACAGATACACACACAAACACATGCATGAATGCACATGGACACACATTCTATCGGTTCTGTCTCCCTAGAGAACTAATACAGAGAGCTATATTTTGATAGCTTGCAACATTTCACCATCAGTAAACATCTTTCAGAAACAATTTTCTGTAACTGTAATGTAGGCAATTTAAAATACACTTTAAGATAAAAAAAATTCTAAAAATTTTTATAAGTGTCTACAAGTGTCAAATCCCAATTCTTAAATGAATGTTTCCACGTTATGCAGGCATATTATTTTTAGTAGAGCTTTCCTCTTGTAAAATAGAAGAAAAATGAAATAGAATGATTTATAGAGCATGTCACATGATTCTTGAAGACAGCTGTTTTCTTAAGATTGTTTTTTATGAAAACATTTTTCTTCCATTCCCTCCCCAAAAGTATAGTATCTGTCTCTTTCTGCAAATAAAATTTTTCACATTTTCTACCTTTGAATATTTGTTTTCTCTTTTAACTCTTTCTCAGATTCATAAAGACTATCAGTTGATTAAAATAAATAATTTTTAAAGGGGACAAGCAGATATGCCACCTATTATTATAAGACTATCACAAAGTTTGGGCATAATCTTTTGGAGACACAGATATTCTGAAAGGAAAAAATCAAACATTTTAGGAGACCAAAAACCCACAGCATCCTTTTTAAACTATTGAAATCAGTTTTGCTTTTGAAAATAATAGCAGGTTGGGTTGCCATTTTTGGAAAATATATATTGTGGAAAATCATTTTAATATAACATTTTAATATAAGGAGTTTTTCAAACCTGAATTACATTGTGGAAAAGAGTATTAATATAGTTCATGATTTTTAAATATGATATATTACTATAAAAGTAACGATGATGAAAATTGCTGTATTGATAGAAACTATATATACATATATATAATCATGAGAGCAGATCCATTCACTGCCATTGTGAGAACCAACCTGGATCGTCTCTGCTACTGTCAGATATAGTAAAGAATTTGCCCAGTCTTTGTTCCTGATTCCCAGGAAGAAGCCTCTAAACCCGGTGGGTCCCCTCAGCCTATGACGTCTACCAGATCAAACTTAATATTATTAGGTGATTTTTAGTGATGTATTTCATAACCTGATTGCAAGTGCTAGAGAGAGGACTGCACATGTGATGAAGGACCACCACGGAGGGAGGGCGCAGGGCAGGGCTAACTCTGCTCCCGGCACCCACCGCACTCAGTCTGCGGACCCAAACTCGCCTGCTTCAGATGTTACAGGACTTTGTGCAGCTCAGCATGTGAGACACGGCAATCACTTATAATAGTATTTCAACCAGCCTACCTGTGTGTGTGCTTGTTCGTTCAAGTACTTATCATTATTAACTTGATGTGTATGTTTTCTTAGTTACTTATTAAACTTGGGTAAGACTTCCATCAAACCAGACATTGATGCATTATTTTCACAAAATAGGGTCATTAATTTAATATTTATTATCCTTCTTTTTAAGTGTTATAATAAAATGAGAAATAAGATATTCCTTATACACTTTATTATATATTTTATATGCAACCCAAGAAAATTCCTCATCACTGTATACAGCGCAGGCAAGCCAAAATCTTAGACACGCCACACTAAACCTTTAGAATTTCCCCACTAAAAGAAGTGTTTCTGTCATTCAAAGTGTCATCCTCAGACCGAACCTGAATCTTTGGTGATGAGGTGACTCTTGATAGGTCCCTGGAGAGTTTATTCAAACAAGATTACTAAAATGGGGGCCATACCCTAAAGACGAACAAAACTAGGACAAGTCTGAGGTTCTGAGCCGTGTTCTGTAATCTTGACCTCTGGGACAGTGGTGGGGACTGGAAAGTGAGCAAAACCATCTGGACAGTGTTTCGATCATCACACTTATGAATTAAACTGAGCTTCTCTGGTGGAGAATCCTCTCTGTGCATATTGTTGAGCATCAGTGAGCTGCATGGAGAAACTTTGTGTATGGGCCACTCCTTGACTTCACTGTTTGTGATTTTTTTTTTTTTTGCTGTCCTTTTTTGCTGTAGTACAACTATTATCACCATTGTAGCACTACTTCTGAGTTGTACCACATTGAGAAATGCAGTTGGCTGGGAATGCCCGAACTCAGAGCTAGTGTCTGAAGTAAGGACAGTCTTCTTGGGGATGAGGCCCTTAACCCGTGGAGCCCTGTAGTACTCAGTGTCAGAAGTCTTTGCAACTAGCACCAGAGTTTTTATTTTCCTCCTTCTAGATTATGAATCTGTGGTTAGGTACAGGTTTCCGGTCAGACATTTTATTGTTCCTATCATCAATTCAGAGGCATTTCTCTCACGTTTGATTACTATGTCTGCTGGTTTGGATAACATCTACTTAATAGAGACTAGACCCAGTCAAGACAAGCTTCATTTCTACATAGCATTAAGTATTCTTGTCTTTTCCAGTTTAGTAAACTGCTTAACATCTAGCAGTTATTAAACACACTTTAATAGACTAAGTGGAAGAGTCAGAATGAGTTAGAAATTTTTGAAGCTGAAATTACATTATAACATGAAGGTATAAGTCATTTGGTGAAGGCCTATTAGAGATCTGAAAGACATAGTGAAAATAAGGCCATAATAAACACATGTAGTGTCATATTTAATTGAAATGTCTCAGAAAATTGAGTAATTACGTACTGGGTAATAAGAATCAAGAAAGAGCATTAACTTTATCTTGAGAACAAAACAAAAATTCATTTATGCGTTATATCATCCCTTGAATTCTGGCAAAATATTTTTTCCTGTAGTTGGCAATTTAGTTAGTAACAATTATTACTATGTAACTTAAATATTGACTTGGATCCTTGTTGTTATTCTAATCTTTATACTCCTGGCTTTATTTTTAATACTAAACCATTTTAAATTTATTGTAGTGTGTTTGCCGTTTCTACTTCTTCTCTTCCATGTTCTAAGCTTGCCTCTTAATTATTCATTCAGGTATATGATCACCCCTGGGGGCAATTCAAAGTTATTGACTTTAATTTTTAGCTTAGTGTGATTGAGAGTAAGTAGAGAGGATAAGTAATGTTATTACTCTGATGACTGGGAAATAAATAAGGCTAATGTATATGACATTCTCATGTATAAAATAATGATAAATGTGAAAAGCATTGTTCAAATTCTCTTTGGAGATTAAAAAGAAAAGTCATTATGTCATATACACCCCAAATAAACGCACACAGTGGTGTTGCATTAAGTATTTCTATCAGAGGGGCTGGGGATTTAGCTCAGTGATTAGAGTGCTTGCCTGACAAGCACAAGGGCCTGAGTTCGATCCCCAGCACCAGGAAAAAAAAAAAAAAGTATTTCTATCAGAAAACACAATGTAATTTAATATACCATTTTAACACTAGAAAGTCAATAAAACAAGCAGGCCCCAATGACAAAGAAAGGCAACTGTTAACCAGAAGCATTTAGTGCAAAAAAGAATAATCAAATCATTGGATCCAAGAGAGAAAGCTCTCTACATTTCATAAAAACTAATAAAAATTATGAAAAGAATTTGGTCTCAGATTTCTGTTTTCATTTGTTAAGAGAGATAAGACTTTTCAGTGTTGATATATTCCATCAAATCAACTTTATAGAAATACATAATATCATAAGTATCAAATAAAAAAATGAAGTACTTAAGAGGAAAAATGTTAATTTCCTAGAAGCATAGGAAATCTTCATTACTTACAGTAGGAGTTAGATCATTGTGTAATATAATGAACTAAATTAATATAGTCAGAGATAAATTAAAAAACCAGAAGAGAACATAGGAGAATATTATCACTAAAGGTTTTGCAACACTAGTGATCCTTGTAGAAAGTAATGAGTCATACTGTAATTATCTTCTTTAACACTTATGTATCGAATGTCAGTCTGACTTGCTTCTTTTTTGATTTTATTTCATTACCCTATTTTTTTTATAATTTTTTTTCTTTTCAGTGCTGGGGATTGAACTCAGGGCCTTGCATTGGCTGGGCAAGTACTCTAACCACTGAGCTAAAGCCCCAGCCCACTCTATTTTTTAAAAGGCTACACCATTGCAGATGAATAAAGACAATGTTTATAAAATATCGAAAATAAATTTATACTGAATTTGTTTAATAAAAGCAGCATTATCTTTTAAGAACAAGATGATAGTGGGAGTTTAGCTTATAAAATATTTTGCATTGATGCTCAGTGGTTAGAGCGCTTGTTCACAAGCACAAGGCCCTGAGTTCGATCCCCAGCACCAAAAAAAAACAGAAAAAATTGTTCATTGTTCACTGGTTATGGGTATTTACAGTACATAGTTTTGCATCATTAACATTTATATTTTGAATAAATACATTCTGAACACATGCTAGGTTATATTCAGTAGATGAATATAATCAAAGAAATATTTCAAATATTATTTTAAAATTTCATTTTCACATATATTTCAACTCTAACTTTTTAATTTTTTCATAAAAAATGTGAGCCATCACAATCCCCTGACTGCCATGCAGAATTATGGTAAAATAGTTCTTTCGAAACATATTGTAGTCCCCGTCCATTACCACCACATACTGCAGTGACAACAAAGTGAAAACTCCTGTTTCAGCAGGCTGTTGGGAAAACAAGTACTCAAAAAAGATGATCAGACACCAGCTCTCTCTTTTTAGAGAATATATTACAGGCAATGAGATGAGTGATCTATATTGAGATTCTGCTCACCCTTCTGCTTCTCTGAGGCCCTTCACATTCATGAAAGAGTATCAACTAAACATTTTCATGCCTGTAAGAAAAAGTGGAGATAGCACATGTGGCTTCTTACTTCATTTCTAATGCCAACCCGACTAGGACGAGGACTAGAAAGGAGAAAAAGAATAAATGCAGGTAGCAGTGAGAGTGCAAAGAAGAATGAAGGTGGTACTATCTATCCATTTCGAATTTTTATCCAATAAAATATTACTGCATATAAAAATAATAATTAAAACCAATTCAAAATGAAAATGTGGAATGAGACCATTTGGATTTAACAAAGCCCTCAAGAAATTAGGAGTATATTTCAGTTCTCTAAAAATACTTGAACAAATAAGATAATGCTGTATGCGCAGTGGAAGACTTACTGGCAAGGTTTTGTTTCAAAACTTTAAAACCAAGTGAACCTATTCATTTCTATATGACTTTTAACTTTCTCATCTCGTGGCTGAGATTTCTTTGGTAAAACAAAATCATCTTAGCTGTGTTATACATGTGTGCAAAGAGGGAAGCCTCTGACTTCTCAGGTTTTGAATTTTGTTACTTCGATTGTTTTCTTTATAGACATATAATAAAAATGAGCCGTATCAACCTTTTTCTTTAATCTGAACTCTTATCCTGTGTGTATCTGTATTCCAAGTCACATCTACTTTCTCCATAAAAGGCAATCAGTGTTTTCAGTACTGCTTATACATTTTATATTTTTTACAATTTTACATTTTTAAATCATACTTAATATCCCGAGAATTTACTTTATGTTATATAATCTAAGACTGCCATTTTATCATCTGGAATGCCTATTGCAAACCTTGTAGGGTGTGAAAGATTTAAGGTGTATAAAAGCAAATCAGAGACTGCGATTTAATTCTCTCTAAAGCATCAGGCATATGTATTTTCAAGGCAGAGACGCATCAGGCCTCTGAGCACTCAGAGCAATGTAAATGAAGGGAATTATTCAGGAGATTATGAAAAAGGATTAGTGGTAAAATTAGGCAGAACCGTGCGCCTCTGTACCTGTGTGATTGCTCTGTGCTCTTGAGCGCCTGAATAACAAAGATAAGCCTGTTTCTGTATTGTGCTTTATAAAGCTACTGAATAATTCAGCGTTCTCATTTTTTAAACCATTAGTAAAGTAATAAAGAATATAATATGGGCTTCCCTCACCAGAACAGAACAAATTATTATCAAAGTAATAATTATATGGAGACCTGTTGTAACATAGCATTTTTATGTACACACTTATTGGCAGGATAAACAGATTTCCAAAGTAAAATAAATATCATATCAATGGTATTTAATTAGCATTCCCTTAATCCAAACTTATGGAAGTATTTTCTGATTTTCTACCCTTTTAGAAATGTCTGGTGTTCGATTTTGTAGAGTTCTTTTGAGAATTGTCACTGAAAGAATTCTACAGTACTTGGTGACCATTACCTTTAAGAGACACTAGAAAATGATTTTGTGATTTAGGTACATTGCTTCTTGCGTCCAAATAGCAATTATTCATTTGTAAGAAGTATTCTCATCCAGCTGGTGTTTTTTTTGTTTTTTTTTTTTCTCTCAACCCAGAAAGAATTATAAGGTACAGAGTCAAGAGGACTGAGCGAAAGTATTTTATTGTACAGCAAAAACAGTAAGCAGGGTTAGAGATCAGTTCAAGTGGCACAGTGTTTGCCTAGCAAGCGCAAGGCCCTGAGTTGGATCTCCAGGACCAAAAACCAAACAAACAAAACAAAACCAAGCAAAACAACCAGAAAGCAGCATATCAGCATTTATTGCAAAGAGAAAGCAAAAGGCCTCCAGGCAAATAAGCCTGGGAGGGGGCTGGAATGGGCTGCCACTGGAACTCTTTGTCTAGGACTTTTTAAACACAGAATGACTTCATCTCAGTCAAGTTGAGATCAACTATAAGCAGGAACGACTGACTTAGAAGTGGTCCTATAGGAGCTCGGGGTATGTAGCAGGCACACTTTTGCAAGCACCATTAATTTTAACTTTAAACAAAAGGAAAATATTCTTCAGAGAGGTATGAATATCTTATTTCCAGGCAAGAAAATCCCACCAATCCAATAAGGACTTTGTTTATTGAACCTGCTGTGCCCCAGCCTGGGCCATCTCCTTCCTCCCTGACTCTTCCCTGTCTGCTTGTCTGTAACTCTTTGCCAGAACCCTGTCTGTCCTCCCTTCCATTAAGGGCTAGTGTCACTCTGAGAGACCCTCTCATCTTCCCACAGGGTCCTGTTCATCCTCAACATCATGTTTTACCAAAACTGATTGTTTCGATTACTATTGGGAGCCTCTTGTTAGGTTAGGAAAATGGCACCCAAATCCCAGGAAATGGGACAGGAGCCCAGCCACGCCAGCATGGAGGCCTGCTGCTTCATTCCGTCTGGGGCTCTTATTATCTCTATGATCCAAGAAAGAAGGATGAAAAAAAAGAAAGGATAGCTTCTTCCCTGTACTAATGACATCCAGTAAATATTTGAATGTTTGAATTCTGAAAGTGCTTCATATAAATTACACCTTTCTGACCAGCATGGCACTAGTACTCCTGCCACATAATATTTATTAAGTATTATTCAGATTATATAGAAATATACATTTGATAGACAGAAATGATAATAAAATATATTTTCATATTGATGTTTTCATTTGAAAGCAGCATTTTTCTTCCATATCTATTAATGTCACAAGGAAAGTTTGCTAGTTCCATTGTCTACTTCTAACAAATTGATGTAAATAAATGCAAATTGAAGCTGCATTCAAGAAACTGGCGATTTTGGGGGGAGGGGGTTATATTTAATTAAAGTCTGCACTCTAAAATGCACAACTTTGGCTAAACTGTGTTTAGAGTAACTTGGTCTCTAGGTTGAATCCATACTCAGAATTGACCTTTAAGTATGTTTAAATTCAGAGCTGGCCTTTAAAAATAAAACTGATTCTATAAGTACCATCTTGTCTGAAAAATAATCTCATTCAGGATATTCCAAACCATCACGAATGTGTTTCCATAGAAAACAGAAATAAAAGAGTACATTTACTAGGATACCCTTTAAATAAAAATAATATTCATTATTAATCTACATCTAACATCATTAGTAAGCCTGTGCTAATAAGAACGTATTTTGAGAAACACATAAGAAATGGAATTTGATAAGCAAAATGATAAAACATCATTCTGAAAAAAGCAGAAGATAATTGGTAAAAATGACAACCTGTATTTATAAAATAATTGTTCATTATAAAATATATTTTATAATTTAATATAATGTATCTATTTTAAATTAAGGGTCAGCATAATATTTAATATTACATTTACTTGGAAACACTGGCCCTTATCTTAGTTCATTTGGGCTGCTAGACAAAATACCATACACTAAGCAGCTTATAAACAACAGAAATGTACAGTTCAGTAGGCTGGGACACCCAAGATCCAGGTGACTACAAATTTGGTATCTGATGACAGCCCTCTTTCTGGTTGCTAAGTAGAAAAACTTTGCACTCTGTCTTCAAGTGGTAGAAGGGGCAAGAGGTCTCTCTTGGGCCTTTTTGGAAAGGGTACCATTCTCTTCAGAAGGCTTAAACCTCATGAACTAATCATTTCTCAAAGGCCCCATCTCTGTGCATCATCACAATGGGGATGAAAATTTCAACATACGAATTATGGAGGCAACACAAATCTTCAGACCATAGAAGCTTGTAACATTGGTATGTTTCAAATCTACTGAAATTACACTATTAAGTTATAATTTTTGAAAAGCAAAGAACAAATAATAAGATGACAAAAAGCGAAATTCTCTTAGTGTCTTGCAATCACAGACTACAAACACATCCTCATAGAAACACATATTAAACCCTCCCACTTGGTGTCACTACTGTTCGGTTTGGATTGCATTGGCTCTCCCAACCTTTGTCCTCTTCCTTCCTTTCTTCTTTCCTTCCTTCCTTCCTTCCTACTTTTCTTCCCTCCTCCTTTATCTTCTCTGTCTTCCCGTCCTTCCTGCCTGCCTCATTCCCTGCTTTTCTTCCATCATTAACTTATATAAGATTGTATCTATATAGCTAGCTAGGTAAATATATGCATATATAGTTATATAGTTATATAATATATGCTACCCATTTATGGGCTGACATATTCCTGTATATTTTATACACATTAGCTTGTCCTGCACTTATTTTTCTACAACATATTTTTTTCATTTAAAGATGTAGTAAGGACATCTCTCGTCATTGTGTAAAGATATTTCTCCTCCTTTTCTTGTTCAATCATTTAGTCATCAAAGAGATTTATGGAACTCCAGTATGTTATATTCTGTTTATGAGGCGCTCGGAACGAGCAGTGAACAAGACAGAAGACAAATACAGCGATAGGAAGGTATCTAGTCTACAAAGAAAAATGGTTCATTGGGTCTTTGGAGGAAAATAATGAGGAGATGAAAATACAGACCTCAGGGGTGAGAACGCCAAGTGGAAGTACGCAGGTCAAAACCCAATAACCAAAACAGCTCATGGACAATAGACAAGGGGAAAAGTCGTGGGATAGTAAGACCTGAGAGATGGATGACCCAGACCACTTTGAGATTTCTGAGTTACAGTGAATAATTTGTGTATCATGTTAAGTAAGATGGAAAAACCACTGGAAATTTGAACACATTTGTGACTCTGATATGACTGCTATTTTAACAATAAATACTAGGAGAAAAAATTAGAAATAAGGCAGGGTAGCTTAGCTGGGGATCCTAGCTACTTGGAGACTGAACCGGAAGGATTCCAACTTCAAGCTTAGCCTGGGCAATTTAAAGAGACACTGTCTATAAATAAAGAGAGAAGTATGTATGTGTTGGTACTGAAACATCAAAATGGCCAGGGCAGCTGACCTACTGAAAGGTGTTTTGCCTGCTGGAGATTTTCTGCTTGGAAATTAAAAGAGCATTTTGTTTACCTCTCAAATCTAAGTAAACTCCTAAACCTTGTGTCAAGACTAATAGATTCATATGTTTTATGTTACAATATGAACTTTTTCTAGATACTGATTAACTCTTCACGAGTTTGCTTGCAGTATTTTCAATATGTTTGTTTTATCTTCTGTAGTTATTTTTCATATTTTTCACAATTGATTTTAAATCATATTTTTATTTGCTTTCATTCTTGCCTATTTTTAATGATGTCCCTTGTTTTCTGTTTTTTTGGGGTTTTTTTGTTTTTTCTTTTTTTTTTTTTTTACTATCTCCAGAATCTGTGCTGGTTTACTTTTTTATTTAATTTCTTTCCTGAGTTTTGTCAGTTATCATTTATCTCATGTGTCTTCCCTCAGCTCTGACACCCATGCTTTGAATTCTATGATATTTAAAAATAAAACATTCAGCTTTGGATTTGTATATTTTTAAATGATTTTTAATTGTTTTGGTGTTGTAGTTCTTGCACAGTTACTTTTACTATTAACTTGACTGTATTTCCCTTACTGTGTTCTTCGTAGATCATGAACCAGACCTGGTTCTGTGCTGGTTTTTTTAGATTTATTAATAATTTTTAAAAGACAGCACCTCTAAGATCAACCATTGGCAGCTGCCTCATGTGGGAAATGGAGGACGTAGGGATTATTCCTCACTTACAATGAAGTGCGTTGTAGCATTTAATAATTACGGTATCGGTAGTCTGTGTGGGGGGTCAGAGGCAATATTTAGGAGATCAGCAGCTATAGACTGAAAAAAAATTCATAATTTCATGCATTAGGATGTCCTGATCTTCAGATTACTTCCTACAAAATGATACCTCTATGGATTTTAAAACTTACATATTTCATTGTTATAATTATTTTAAAAATAAGATTTAATACATTTTTCCAACACATTTGAGCAATTTATTTCCAGATTGTGGGATATCTCTAAAGCTATTATTATGTGTCATTTTAAAAAAAATGAACCTTCTATCATTCTGGAATTATCAATTTCCTCTTTTATTATCATATATCTTTGGGTTCTTTTTTTCAGGGTTATGTTTTATGCTGTGGATCTTATGAAGACAAAGTCAAACAAAGACATTTTCAACTCCCTCTTTCTTTGCTTTTCTCTTGCATGGGTGGCAGTTGGAATGTTTGGCTTTTAAAGCTTCACTTTGAGGTAGAAGTGACCACAAATTAAAGTTCTTGACACGTGGTGTAAGCATAAGTTTCTGTAGATGCTTTCTTAAAAGCAATCACTTACCTTTTCTCCATTCTTTCCTTCTGCCGGACCAGGAATGTTGTTCCTGGAGCTGCATTGCCACCATGAGGCTGAAGGGAAAAATGTTAAATGCTAAGTATTTTGAAGAAAGCCAGGATTCTGAAACCTTAAAAAGGTACTGGGGAAGCAGTAGCTTTCTGAAAGGGCTGCCTCCATGTTTCATTGTGTGTGTGCGTGTGTGTAAAACACTAAACTCTTCTCTATTTATGTTGGTGATTGATGATTTTCTATAACCTAAAGTGTTAGAGGGGCTGTTTGTATGCAGAACTTTCTGGAAACCACCCTTTTTCAGTTTTGCTTTTCCAGCTTTATTAAAATTCACTGAATTACCCAAGGTCTTGAACGTCTCACCTGTTCTTCATGTAAGGAGACTGTTCGCTGGCCACCGGCTTCTCTGTACACACTCTTCGTGAGTAGTTCTTTCATTCAGCTTCTCTGTTATAACTTTCATTCACATTGTTTCAACAACGAATTTGTTGAAACATCATCTCTGGTGGTCACATTTTCACTTTCTTTGTTGATCACTCACTCTGCATGTGTTACAGTATAACTTTATTGTTCTTCATTCTTTAGTTCTGATCTGTATTTATATTAGGTATCTCTTCTTTTTGCATGATGGATTTTCTGTACCATGCTTGGTAGTGCCAGGCCACTGGAGATAAATTCTTTTAGTTTTCTACATTGTAAAGGTCTTCACTTTGCCTTTGTTGTTGAAAGATATTTTCACGTTGTATAGAATTCTACATTGACGAGTTTTTTTCTTTTAATATTTTGCCAATCTCTCTTATTACTTTAATTTCTTTGAAAAATGATTCTACTGTCATCATTACCTTTGTAACCCCTTTTGTACTTTTTTTTGTTCTTTTGATTACTTTAAATTTTCCCAATATTCTTGAAAAATTTAATTATTTTATATCATGATGCTGTTATATTTTATGCTTTTTGTATTTCATTTTGATGAACTTCCTGGACTTATGCCTACTCTGTGTGTGTGTGTGTGTGTGTGTGTGTGTGTGTGTGTGTGTGTGTGTGTATAGTATAATAATGAATGAAGTCCCCAGAATAATATATGGAGAATTATTTTTATCTTGAAAGACAGTGAAAAAGATTAAAGTCAGTCTTCTGTTACAAGGAGGAGTGAGTAGTTAAATGAGAGGCCTGTTATGTTAATGGACACCCACACACATTAGAGAAATAAGAACAACTAAAATCTTACTCATGCTAAGCAGAAACAGCAGCACTATTTGAGTGAGTGCCTAAGATAGTGAAGGTTCAAAACAGATTTGGTAAGAGTGTAAGAACAGTGATCAGCTGTAGATAGCTGATAGAATGAATGAATCTGAGATTAGGAGAAACACGCTGATGATATAAGTTCACATATTGGCAGATAAGCCTTTTGCTTCTGTTAGAGGTAGAAGGTCATGATGACAAGAATAAAGAGGGGAAACAACAATCCTAAACTTAATCACATGCACGTCACATAGAGCTTATCGCATATGAAGGACTAATCAAAAACTATATGCAAGCCCTCAAGTCACTTCCAGGGTAAAATGACTCTCATTTTATTGAGAAACTGTGAAATTGTAATAGGCAAAGCAACTCTCTCAAATGCAGCATATTTAGTTGGTGTAAGAAATGGAATTTAAACTTAGGCTTGTAGCAATATAGTTTAATGTAAATCTAATAATCCATATTAAAATGTTATTAAAAGGAAGTAGCGCAATCAAGTGAATGATAGGCAAAGTAAAAGTTACCTTGGACTCAAAAATAAAAACCCGTTTTGGTAGGAATCATACTAGGATCAGTGGGCCAAATGATTTGAATAGGTTTTCATGAAACAGGGCATCTAAATAGCCATAAAACAGGAAAATAAGATCAGAATAAGTAGTTATCAGGGAAATACAACAGATAAAAATGAAAATATATATAGTGTCAAGCATTACAAAACCTATGCAGCAGAAGAATCCCTCAGACCTCACTACTGGTTTTGTTCATTAGCAGTATCTCTGGAAAGTTGGCAAAGTCTACTAAAACTAAACATAACGATTCCTTTGGCTAACTGTTACAGTCATAGGTATATAGTATATAATATAAATCTTCATAGAATACATGAGTATTGGAACACTGTTTTCATCATGCAAACATGAGTATTTATTAGAACATTGTTTATAAAAAGTCTGAACTGCAAAGGATTTAACTGTTCATCAGCGGTTGAATGGCTCAATGAATTAGAATATACTCATTCAATGTAATATTATGCAGTATGAAAAGGAACACATTTTTATTACAAATACCACTACGAATGATTCTCACAAGAATAATAATGAATGAACTCCACAGAATAGCAATGTGTAAATTTTTTCTCTTTTTACATAAAACTAAAATGCAGAGAGAACTCATGGCTAGCCAATATTTTCTTTCTTCATCTGCAGACAAGATGTATTGAATTTGTGCATGTTGACAAAGATGTAAAATTATAATTTGTGCAAATTCTTTGTTAGGTATACTTTAATATAAATTTACCTAAAACTTAAAACTTAGATAAGAATTAAAAATGATTCTTTCTGAGAAAAAAACTTTTCTTGAGAATATAAGTTAAATATAACAAGGACAATAGATACTGTGATCATTTGAAGTATACCATATAACATTTCAAAAATAAAATGAAATATTGACAAAATTGATATTCAATAAATTTATCTATAGATAACCAGTTTATAAGTAACATTATGAATACTAAATTTTAATGAATATTTTAATTTTTTCTAATAGTGACATATGCATGAATAAGATTCACTCTTTTAATCAAATTCAAACATATGTGATGACTTTTAAGTAACTACATGAACATGTACACAGGCATGAGCTATTTAGAGGGTTTAAATAAGATGTTCTCGGTGTCATGTCTTAGGCAACCTACCGGTCGTCACTATTGTGGGGAGAAAGCAGCCCTAGATGACAAATAAAAAGCCCTGTTACTTACAAAAAACAAACAAAAAGATGTTAGAATTTGACTTGTGTGCCGTAATTTGCTATTTTACCAGATAAACATAATTGTGCATGACATTATATGACCAAATATGACACATTTGTTATAAAACAACAGGAAATCTGACATCTGGATTTCATTTGAGGTGAAATCACAGCTTTCTCTTTTGTCTGACACTAACTTTGGCAATCAACTTGCTTTTTTTTTGCTTCTATAAATGTACACTATATTAATGTGTAGCTCAAAGTTTTGCTTTAAAAGTTACTATATGGGATTTAACGCATTTCAATAATGTCTGGCCCATAATGTATGTTTAACATGTTAACTATTATTAATAATGTATTTTTACACGTGTAGTTCAGTAATATAAATCAGGAGAGATAGTTGCTAACTGCCATGCACTTTCAGCAAACTTTTCAGAATCAATCATATAAATAAATTACTATCTTATAGAGAAACTAGATCCTCAACAAAAGACCTAGAAATCTTCGTTATAAATCTTAGTTTTTCAGGTCAGTTTCAGGTGACCTGAAAAATGTATATGTTAATTTAATAGAGCAAGTCACTGAACTATAATGTTGATTATGTGCAATACGTTACTCAACACATTACAGTCACAGTGTACATGAGACAAAAATACTAGGTCGTGTACCTCAGGTGTACCTAAATCAATGAAATATTTCAAAATATTTTACTAAAAAAATTCTCATTTTATGGGCAATTTTCCTGCTGATTTAAAAATTTTAACAAGTTTTATGTAATTCAGATATATTAAAATTTCTACTATATTAAACATCAGTGTTTCACAGAGTGAAAATAGCATTAAATTTGTGTTTTATTTTGACATATTGCTTATAAAAGTTAAAAATTTGTGTGTAGTCATATAACTCAAATTATATGACTCTTTCTATAAATTTACAGTATTATAAAATACGTGAAAAACAATTTAAATGACTCTTCCCAAGCAAAAGAGATTAATTTAAAAATTTATGATTTCTTCCTAAAGAGATGCTAAGTATTTGTTGAAATAGCTGTCAGCCTTTTTTTCAGTTTAACAAAACTCGTGAAAAGTCATTAAAAAATAATAGCGAAAAAGTATCTTGGAAACCGCTTCATTCCAAAGAAACTCATCTGCTGTTCATTTTTCATCGTGTTGTTTCGACGTTTAAGGAGGCATCCGGACAGCGGCGAAGCTCTCTGCTGGTTTTCTATTGCAGGTGGTTAATTTTCTAAGTCCCGTCACTTATCTGTAAAATAAGGTCCTTAATGGCTTGCAGTTTCACTCGTTTCCCCCCAAAATGTGTCGTAGCTCAGGGGTAGCTGAAGTGTATTTAGCTGTTCATTAGGGAATAGTATATTGTTGACTAATATCACACCATTTAAGATCACTTCCTCCTAAAATGTGTGTCATCAAATCCTTAAAATATATGAATGCTACTTTATTTGGATGGGAGGTCTCTACAGATGTGTTTAACTATCTGGAATGGAGAGAATAGTAAACTTTCTTTTTTTTTGAAAATAGTGAACTTTTGAGGTTATCACTAAACATAAGAAATGTTTTTACAAGACAAAGGCAGAGGGAAACTTGAAACATAACGAGGAAGAGAAGAGAGGAGAGTGCAGGAAAGAAGGCGGCACTTGGTGTGGTGGGCTGTGAGGCGGTAGGTGCTGAGGGCAGTGAGCTGTCACAAGCTAGGACAGAGGCCAGGACAGACTCTACCCCAAGCCGCTCTGGGCACCTTGAGTTCAGACTCCTGACCGCCAGACTAAGAGAAGAAATTTCTGGTGCTTTACGCCTCCAATTCACAACGGTTTATTAAAGCACATATAGAAAACCAGCAGATCCCAAGTACCTTAGAAGCCTATTCATTCCTAAGTGTCAGTGAATTGATATTTTTGTTTTCTATTTCATTACAAATTTACAAGAAATTATTTAGTGTATTTGTTTTTAATGGCATTAGAATAATGATTAAATTAAAGCAGACATTGAATTTCTAATATTTTATAGCATTCATATTTTTGCATTTAATGTATTTTAGAAGATCACCACTGATCTCCATCTAATGAAAAGTAGGATGCTTTTCTGTCAGAACAATCTTTTTCAGGCACCCACATTTTACAGCAGGATATTGACACCACCATCCTTAAGCTAAAGTTTAAGAACTTATCTTTCACCTACAAAAAAGTATATATATATATCAAGACATAAAACGTTCATCTGTTAATATGAAAGTAAATTGCTATTTTTTTCTGCATGCATCAATATTTAACTGAGATAATCACTACGCTATTTGAAAGAAACTACCTGGGTGGCTTGCTAATTAGCTGTTCTTTCAGATCACTGGTTCTCAGCTGTTAGTATGATTAGTCATCTGTGGAACTTGTTCATATTCAAATTTTGTGTTCTCTGATTTGGTAAAAGTTGAAGAAGAGGGCAAAATTTATGATTTTTCTTTAGAAAAATGTCTCCCTCGACACACATGGGGGACTGGCTCCCCATTCCACTGCTCTCATCCCCTTCTTTCTTTCTTCAGGTAGTCGGGCATCTCCACAAGCTTCTGTGACCAGCTGGAGTAGGTGAGATGCTCATTGGCCCAGGTTTTAGTATTAATGAGTGATACCACTCTGTATAATGGATCATGGACAGCCAAGCTCTGCTCTTCCTTGTTACCTTGTGGGTTGATGTTCAGAGAACCTTCTTTCCTCTCTTTGTCTCCTATCTGGGGATACCTTTGAAGAAGGAAACCCACGTGCCTTTGCTAAGGCTGTATCCTCACCAAGGAATGAGACTTTGAGCAGGCTGAGAGTGGCAATCTCCATGAGAGGTTGGTCCAACCATTGGTTTGCTTGGATTGAAGACTTCTTTTTCTGTAGGAAGACTAGTAAAACAGGAGCTGAAGTGAAATGTAGAATTTGGGACTTAAAACACAACAAACTGACTTGAACAGCGTTAAAAGTTGTAAAACTTTCAAATGAAGAATATATTTTGGGGGCTGAGGATTTAGCTCAGTGATTAGAGTGCTTGCCTTGTAAGCACAAGGGCCTGAGTTCAATCCCCGGCACCACAAAAAAAAAAAAAAGAATATATTTTGGTAGCCCCAAATTATTATTTAACAATATTTTATTTTAATTAATATTCTGTGTATGTGTGTGTGCGTGTGTGTGAGAGAGACAGAGACAGAGACAGAGGGACAATGACAGAAACATCATAACCAAAATTTCTCCTGAATTTTTATGGTAACCTCCAAATATACCTATAGGTTGCTGTGTATTCAAACATAAAAATGCTGAAAGAAAGGATTTTGAATATTTTCCCTATAAAATTTGTAATTTTTGAGACGATATATGTTAAACCTGGTTTGAACATTACACAATGTTTGCATGTCTCAAAGCATCACGTAGTATGATATAAACATTTGCAATTTAACATATAAGTTGAAAATTGTTTAAAAATCTCAGGTGAAAATGGAGGACTAAATGTGGATACATTTTAGACCTCTGCTCGTCTATTAATTTTTCCATGGTTTATTTCTCTCTGTATGAGTCCTAAAATAGGACAGGTACCCTCATGGGGACAACAAACATAGAGCTTAAGGCCTTTAGCCATGACCTGTCACCTACCAAAGATGGAGATGTCCATTTTACTCTATCCTCCATGGCTAACATAGAGGAAGACCCCTCCCCGGTCTCTCTCCTCTTAGTGCAAGGACCAGGTATAGCAGCGTATCTCCAAGAGTGAGAATGGCTAATGATTTTCATCTTACATAGGAAGGAAATCCCTTAAATAGGAAGGAAAAGTTTCAAAAATACCACATTCAAGACCCAATAGAAAAGTATCAGCCTCTAGCCCAACTCAGCAAAGCCATAAAATCTAGTCTTGTACTTCTGTTAATGGGCTGCTCTGATTCTCTTCACTGGGGTTGTGACCCCCTTTTGCTCCCCGAGATGGAGTCCTTTCCTTATCTTCTCTAACTTTCTGATTGTGCTTAAAAAATCTATTTGCGCTTTACCAATTCTTCTTTATGATATTGATGCAAGGTAAAGTTTGAGTACTGTTGATGCATAAAAAAGTAGATATTCAGCTTAAATAAAATACCAAATTCATTTAAATTTGTGCCTCGTATTTTAGACAACACCAAGTGAAATATTATTATCAATTTTGCTAGCAAACACATGCCAAGTCATAGATTGGTGTTTCTTTCCGGATTCTAAATAAATAGTTCTTTTAAGGCCCTTTTAAAGCACATCTGTCAGCTACTTGCTGTGTGCTACCGAACAGCATCATGGGTGCCACAAGAAGTTCTAGGCTGTCAGTCCATCCCACCAAGACCTTTACCCATGGTCAGCATTGTCCCATGTCTCTCTCTCAAGTTTCACCCATTTTCATCAAATCACCCAGGTTATTAACAGAGAAGCTCAATTTCTGCATTCCAGAGAGACCATCAGACAGGATTTCCTAAGACACATATGCAAAAATCTGCAACTATACTTATACTCACCTCATTTGTTTTTATTAGTGGATGTTTGCTGTACACGAAGTCTACATTCACCTTCAGAAGTAGGTACATGTCCATAACACATCTAGATTCTTTTGTATCCTTCTTCCCTTAGCTCATTCTTTAAAGAAAGGAAAACATCTGTGTTCAGTTTGAGGTTAACCCTCTACCTGCATCCAGATTTTATGCCCTCATAGCTTTACATGCATTTTGCTCTACCAAACATATCTTTATTCTCTCTCTCTTTCTCTCTCTCTCTTGCTTCTTCTTGATAGCAATTTGTCTTAATTTTTTTACATTTGTTCATTTGCTCACCACGGTACACTTTTTCCTCCAAAATGAACACATAAAAATAATCATTTAGATTCTCCCAACACAAAGAAAAACAATTATTATTTTATTTGGAAAACAATTAATTTCATCCAAAGTCCAAAAAAATAAGTGCTAGAGATCCACAGCAAGAGAAACTAAGGATGGCATTGCCAGGAGTGGTATTTAGTAATAAAAAAGAAAACAAGGAAAACTGTAGAAGTTTAAATTTCTTGCATGTTGGGCAAGACAAATGTATATGGGAACAAAAACAGACAAATGAAAATCCTTGTCACTCGTAGGTCAGAAATCAGTAATAAAAAAGGGGGAAAAACAAATTATGAATCCAATAAGGTCAGGATTTTTGCCTAAATTTTACTTTATTTCCCCTGTTAATATAAATATAATTGAAATATAGTAAAATCTAATGTATAGGTCCAAACCTGATATAGTCTAACATATTAAGGACATACAGTATGTTTCACTGACTTACCCCACTGGATAAGCAATGACAGAATTGCTGGACACAGGTGAGGGATGCTTGGATGGTAAAGGAGGAAGATAATGAGCAACAGTCACTTTGGGAACACATGAAGCAAGGGGGATGAGCTAGAAATTTGAAGATGTAAGTAAAGTGTTGTAAAAGTATGTTTTTAAGAATCTGAATGAGTAACAGTGTATCCATGACTCTAATAATTAAATAAAAAGAAACTATCATGAAATAAAAATAAAGAGGAAGTCTGTGAAAGAAGTGGAATTCCCTCATATTTTTACATGACTTAAATAAAACATTTAAAAAATATTATTAGACACATAGAGACACCATTTTTCATTGGTCAAAATATATATAAATGATCAGGATATTCTAAATTTTGAATATTTCACCAATCTGGATAAAGACATATTGGGAAAATGTTCTCAGAAATTTTATTAAATGTTAAAAATAATCATAATTGATATTTGGGAATTTTCTTTAACAGATAAAAAGGAGGGAAAGTTGAAAAGTGTTACTATAATTTATGATTATAATTTTCAAGATTTATTGATATGGCAAGCATCCTCTTCCTGATTACTTATGTCCCTGCTGGTAATGTGTTAGAGAATAATTGCTTCTTTCTTATATGATGACTAAATCAAAGATTCCTCTCAGCTCTACCTTGCTTGCTATTTATTTGAAGCATAAGCACCAAGACAGGAAGGTAAAGGGGGAGTTTTGGTTTAATTTTCATTTTTAGAAATAATGGTAGAGAATTAACACAAATAGGAATAAGGAAAAATAAGGGAATTCTCTTTCAGCCCAGATGCTATTTTACTTGTGTTACCCTTTTCACGTCTGTATATCAGAACCCTTTCTACTTAACAAAATATTAAGAATTGTGAAAATTATTCATAATTTTAAAACTATTGCATTTTGTACAAGACTTCACACCTTAGGGTAGTAAAGTAGCAACAATAAATCTGTATTGTATTTGGAAGACCATGTTATTTTATAAACATACATCTCCAACAAATTACAAATCTATATATGTTATGTATATATAAAGTTGAATGTTAAACAGCAAGATTCAGATGACAATTTAAAGTTCCCTCTGTCAGAAATACATTCACTTGAAAGTAGCTTTAGTTTCTCAAACAAAACTGCTAAGCTGTTCTTGTTAGAAGATGCACAGAGACAAAAACACAAGGTTTACCCAGATCTAATCCGAAGCATGCATTATGTCGCGACTCCACATTTTTCTAAGCTGTGGTTTGTGGCTATGCTTCTGAATGAAGTCCTTTTCTGTCATCGTGACTATAAACCAGTGCAGCTGTCTCACTGCCCAATAAAATTGCACATACATTAACTGTCTTTTAGTGAGAGTGTGTGAATACTGGCTGAACAGTGCAGGCTGACATTCTATGCTTAAAATACAAGGTAATGATTAAAGAAAACCTCCTGTTACATGAGAATAATTTGAAAACATTTGGCTATTAGTTTTCCTATGGAACTTAGGAATGTGGCCTAATTTAGAATGTTTTTCTGACCTATCCATAGTGTACCTGTTTCTCATTGAATTTATACGAAAATCAGAGTTTGGTAGGATTATGATGGGAATGCCCCCGTTGGGTTATTTTATACAGATAATAAGTAGTGCCATTCACAAGTCAAACTAAACCCAGTGATTCATATGTTAATTGGCTAGACTTATCATTCATTAGTCAATTGATCCGAGCTTAGCATTTGATTATTCTAAGAATTCAGAAAAATAAATGTATTTCAATACATTTATTCAAACACGTGGGAAACTACTGTTTATTATCTCCAGAGACAGATCTTCCCATCTGGTTCTCAGTGTCTGTTCTCCTCAGGCATGGTAACATCTTTAAACAGTATAGAGCTACAGGACTAGATAGTTCATGTAACTCTGTTAGCATATTTTCTGGTATATAGAAGTAGCTTCTTACATTTAATTCTAACAATTACTAAAATTATTACTTATTGTCTTTCAGACTTAAGCACCAATCATTTTCTTTTTTTTTTTTTTTTGAACCAAGAAGATTTATTTCTACATTTTAGATATATGTAACAATTACATTCATCGTGGTAAATTTGTATCTGTACATGATATATTTTGTTTTTTTCCCCTTTCCCACTCCTCCCTTCAATTCCTCTTCCCTTCCTTATTTACAACTTTATTTACATTTTTCTATTTTTTCCTCTTTTTCTTTTCTTTTCTTTTTCCTCCTTCCCCAGTTCTCATTCCTGTTTGAATATTTTCTTTCTTTTACATGTTATCTATTACATATTTTTGTTTTTATTTACACTGTTTTCTCATACCAGAGAAACAGTTCAATATGTACTAATGTGTATATGATTTATTTCACTTAAGAATGTGTTCTCAAGGTTCATCCATTTGCCTGTAAATGTTTCAAGTTTATCCTTTTTTATGGTACTGTAGTATTCCATTGTATAAAAAAAGCCCACATCTTTTTTATTCATTCATCAGTTCCTGGGCATTTGGGTTGTTTCCCAGATTTAGCTATTACAAATTGTGGTGCTATAAACATGGTTGTGCATGTATCACTGTGGTGCAATGCTTTTAATTCTTCCAGGAAGATACCAAGAAGAGGAATAGCTGGGTCAAATGGAACCACTAGTTGTAGTTTTTTGAGGACTCGCCACACTGATTTCCACAGTGGTTGGACCAGTCTACATTCCCACGAACAGTGGAGTGGGTTCCTTTTTCCACATAGCCACACTAGCATTTGTCATCATGGATTCTTAACAGGTTGTTATATTTCTCACAATTCCTTCATTAGATAGAGCTCAGAATAATTATTTTTTCTATTAATATACAACATACATGTCAAAATACATTAAATCAGTAAGTACTTAATTGAAATCTAAATATAGGCCAAATATTTCAGCAATCACTAGAACAAAGAAATGACTCAATTAATCTCTGTTATCAGTCCATTGACGACATATACCAAAATAACTCTTAGGTAATGTATTTATTTAGCAACAAAGACATGTGTGCCTGCCTCTCCTCAGCGTTGCATATTCACATTTTACTAATTCACTCATACTTCCAATTGTATTTGAGTTTCCACTATGTGTATAATAATGAGGAAAGTAGTTTGAAGGATGGAGCTGAATATAAGAGGATGTACATTATAGGTAATAGGTACCTCTCAGGAATTTTTTTTAAAGCCTAATACTCAATGCAGTTTAATAATATTTAGTGAAAGTCATTTTTTCATAATCAACTCCTCATTAATTATCTTTTATATACTGGAAATAAATACAAAATAGAATATAAAATATGTACTATAGCACAAAGTTATAAATTATTTAAATACTAATTTAAGAAAACAGAACCCCATTTCAGAACAGTACAGAATACTAGTGAGAGAAATGATGATGTAAATGTATAGACTGCTATATACTCATCGTCTTCACCAAGGGCATAAACACAGGTCAGAAAAGGAAGTCCCAGAATAGGACCTCAGAGTACACCACTATGTAGAGACCATTGAAAAAAAGATCAAGTGTCAAAAAAAAAAAAATGGAGAGCAAATTGCAGAAAAAAGATATAAGATTAAACACACTTTCATGAAAGCCAATGAGTATTTCAAGAGCAAGGGATGGATTATTCTTATCAAGTGCCCTTGCTAAGTCTAACAAGATAAGCCATGAATATTCAGGTATAGACTCATGGTGTATTTTTATGTTTTTGATGTCCATATGCAATTGTCCATATGTAATTGATAGGAACGGATAAATGACATGAAATGTTCAAGTAAGAAGGGAAATTTTTTATAAAAGAAGGGAGAGAATCTCCTTCTTTTTGGAGGAAGATTGAAGGGGAAAGTGTCATGAGAATTTTAACAACTTATATTTGTTTATGGGAAATTTCCAGTAGGGAAGAGGTAGTGACATCACAGAAGAATATCAGAGATCTCTTGGAACAATGTCCCTAAGTAAGAGTAAGATATATGACCTGAAATTAGAGAAAAGTGATTTTTATTTGTTGTGGACGATTTATCCAGAGTAAGGTTAAAGAAAACAGTGTATATGGCAGAGACGGGGGATCCATTTACTGTGACTGTGGCACTAGATATTTCCTGAGAAAGTTAGAAAGGGAGTTTGTAATTTAAGAATAAGAAGAGAAGATGGTAATTGAGTTTTAGGAGAAAAGGCCTGCAGCATTCGTCTATCAAATAGAAGAAATGGAGCAGGGGATTTTTAGTGTGATTACTAAGAAGCATTAATAGCCTTTGAGCATATTCATAAGGAATGCAAAATGAAAATCCTCTTCGCATATGGAAAGTGGAAGTATGTTTAAAATGGAATGTATCCCTAGAGGGGAGGCTACAGAAAATATATGTATGAATAGAAGTATGTGATAGAATTTATATCAGCCCATAAAATAGTAAATACTGTCAAGCAGACGGTATAATTATGGATGCATTTTTTCTCTATTTTTCTGTATTTCTGTACTTTTCTGACTTCTAGTAAAAACTACAGGATCAAAGGCAAAATTTATTTTCAAAACTTTTTATTATAAAAATTATGAAGAAAGATTATTAAAACAAACGTATTTTATCTAATTTTAACACTGGTTAGAATGTTGTATTATTTACTCAACTAAATTTTTCTGAGTGTGCCATATGAAAGGGAGCCATACAAAATAAGCCAGATTTAGAATCACAAGAGACAATAGCAGGTGTTTTCTCTCATATGTGGAATTTAGGAAAAAAGAGAAGAAATAGAAGGCATGATAATAGAAGGGAGACTAGTAGGAAAGTGGGAGAATACCATGGTTAGGGGAGGGGAAGAGAGAATTGTGAGGGTGAATATAATTAAAGTATGGAATACACATGCATGAAAATGTCATAATGAAATGCTTCACTTTGTACAATTAATATGCACTAATAACTGTAACAAAAGGAAAATTAAAAATAAAATGAAACACTGATCATATTATCAAAAACCTAAAATTATGATTATTCTATTGATTTGTTAAAAATCCAATATTTTCTATCATGTACACCTAGATAAGTAGATTTTTCTATTTAACTAATATTTTACTCATTAAATAAAACAACTTCAATTTTAAAAAGTATGTGATAAACTTCATAACATTAAACTCTCCATACTTATCTTGGATATTCTTTTATTTTTTTTATTTTTTATTTTTTTGATATTCTTTTAAATAGGACAGTCTTTGCCTAATCGAATGTCTTTGTTATCATGAAATAAATTGCAATTCCACAATTTGATCTAATATTTCTAGAAAATATCCAAAAATTCTTCCCATTTACTTAAAAATTCAGTTTTCACAAATTTAAACCAGATTCTTAATTCTTAATAAAATGTTACTTTGATATTTTGTTCCATCTTTAATCTGGAATATCTTTTTATATTTTCTTTCAAAGCAATTTTCTAGACACTACGCTTGTAAAACACACCATATTATGAATTTTTCTAATTGTTTATGACTAGTAAATAGATTAAAATACGTTTATCCTCACAAGTAGTGAGATTTATAACTTTTAATATAATTTGCTTATTAATTTTATAATTAGAACTATAGCATAACTTAAATGAATAGAGCATCAAAAGAAATATAGCCAATAGTCATAAAATTTGTAACTATTGTTTCAAAATTAGGCATGATCTTTAATTAATTGGCTGTGAATCCACTCAACAAACACAGCCAGCACTTTAAAAATAATGAAAGACAGAAAAAATAGAAAAAAAGAAGAGAGGAATAAAAATAAATAAAAGACCAAAAATGTATGTTTTAGATGAAATAATACTAAATTTGTTTTTAAAACTTTTCCACAGGATTTCTGAGCTATTCCACCATAATAAATACATGTGTGTACCTTTGTGTGTATAGTTTGACAGCCTTTGGGTTTAAAATTATAGATTACATTTCAACCTCTTTTAGGTGTAATTCATACATGTCTCACCATAACTACATGGAATTATTTTGTGTGGATTATATTTAAGTATTTAGATTCAAAACACTGTTTTCATTAACCTCTAGCACTTTGAAAAAATTATTAATTTAGTCTCTGTCAATATTGTGACTGTCATACTTATGCTGTGGGGTCACCATTGTCCATATACTGTAAAATTATTGATATTTTATTCTGATTTTCAAAACTTGCAAAATTTCCATCATCATTTTCTTATAATACTTAACATATATGAACAGAAGAAAAATAAATCACAAATAAAACACAATGATGTGATAGACAGTTAATTTCCCAAAACAATGATAAGGTACAAATGTGGGGTTATATTTTTCTGAGAAACACAATTTGGAAATGAAATTTGAGAGTTTAAAATAATTGTCTTTTCAAGTATTTTTGTTATGCATCATCAGACAGAATTTCAGGGAAATTGTTCAGATTTATTTTTCTGAAAACCGAGCAAAAATTCTGTTTTCTGAAGCTTTACTATAACTACTCGGATTCACTGTTCTATTTTTACACCTATAAAATGTGTGATAATTCACTAGAGTTTTGATTTACATTTTGGTTAGTTGAAATTTTTCCTATACTGAACGAAGAAGTTTTACTTTCAACAGTTTATATGAGCAAGATAATAACAAAATTTTCTCAATTTTTAAAAGTTTTAGTGAATATTGCATTCTAAATAATACTTGTTACAAATACAGTAGTCATATACACTTTTTCTTTACTCATAAATATAATGAATTGTTTTAAGTTGCTAACATTAAACAATATTAGTGTTTCTGGAAGCAAATCCACTTTAATATTAGTTAATAATTTATTGCCTGCACTCATTATCATTGTTAATATCATGGCTGGTATTTATGCAAGTAGTTGAAATTGTTAACCTAAGTCAGTCAGGTATCAGCATAAGTATAATACAATAGTGTTAAATAACACTTGTTTCAAACTTTGAGTAGTTTAAAAGGCATAGAGATAATCTAATGCTTGAGATATGCACCCCTGTTGGGCATTAAGAAAGCATTTTAGAGGCTGAGATTTTTTTTAAATAGCTTAGTGCTATTTTCCATGATTATTAATTGATGTATTTAAATTAAAATGTCCAGTACACCTTTCCTCTTTTAGGTATTGTTTTTCTGGTTTTTATTGTCTTTTTAAAAAAAATAATCATTAGGTACTTATATTTTCATTTTTCTTATATATTTAATTTTCCTATGACCAGAATGAATAGGCCAGATTCACGGGTAAGGACAGCCTGTCATCTCCGCTGAAAAGCCATCCTTGTGCGGTTGGGAATAGACATTGGGGTTTCTTCCCAGTATGTTTTCTAATATATTTTTTCATGAGACTAATTGTTAAACATATATTTGCTGTTTATTTCTAATTTCATTGAATGTTTGATCAGCGTGATATGAATAGATTTTGATAATCTAATTTTATTTTACTTTTTTCAATTTTTAATGGTACATTTTAGATGTACATAGTGATAACATTCATCATAGGAGATTTATTAATTTTATTATTTCATTTTATATTGTCATATTTATTTGTGAAAACTTAGTCTAATGGAAACAAAGCTTTTGTAAATAAGGAGGGAGGAGGGGGTGAGGGGAAGGGAGAGGAATGAGAACAAAAGAAGAAACAAGATGTAACATGTACAGATACAAATCCCCTATGATGAATGTTATTGCTATATGCATCTAAAATGTGCCATTAAAATAAAATTTTAAAAAACCGAAAAACTTAGTCTATTAAATATAATTAGGCATGGTGCTCATTTTCTATTTTCTATTTCTCCCAGTTATTTAAAAATCTGTAGTATTATTGCTTCTAATGCAAGGTTTTGCAGGATCTTCATACTTACTTGAATTTATTCAGACTACTGTGTTGTAGCAAAACAAGATGTATCAACTGGCTAAGGCTATTGAGTAGCCACAGACGATCGCAATGATTAAAAACAGAAGGGACTGATCTGAGACGTAAGGGCTTCAGAACCTGTGTGAAATCATTTCCACCTGAATTTTTGATCAAGGCAAAAACTCGCAGCTATTCTAGAGTGACCCAGTCAATAGAGATTGCTTCTGCCTGTCATTTTAATCATCAGGCAGAAAGATAAAGCCAAAAATTAAAACCAGAAGTTAGTTTATGCCATCCACATAAGAACAAAAATGACCTATGAATTTACTGTAATATTATTTCTATGTTATAATGGAATCATCTTGTGGTTAGAATTATATATGCTGCTCATAGCTCATATAGTCACGGCCTTTCAGAACATAGAAAAGATGCAATTGTGAAAAGTAAATGCAGTTAAAGGGAAATATTATGAGTTACTAGAAGCTAAAATTGTTTTTGAATAACTCACCCCCTGTGGAAGGTCTTTGCTCAGGTTTAAAGCCCACTGGCGTATTTTCTAGGCTTATTTGTCTTCTGTTTTATATTTATATGGGTTAAGTCAATGAAAGCCATAGGCAGGCGACTGGAGGGCAGAAGAAAGAGAGAAGCCGAAGTGCTTCTGACTCTCACGAACTCTTCTGGCAAGTTAGTTATTAGCCAAAATTTTAAATTTATCTCAGAGTCTCTTAAGGTCTCTGGTAACCCCACCCCAGGATCCTATGACTACACGGCTTCTTCTTTGCCACTTAAATTAGTAGTAATCCTTCCCTTTGTCCTTTAGCCCAGTGGTGGGAGTATTTTGATGTACATTGCTAATTTCTCATCACCAATTTGTTCATCACATCAACTCTATCATCACCTGTGTAAATGACTTATAAATGTCCAGTGTATTTTAAATATGCAGGATTACTTATTTTTCCTATGGATTCAAGGAGGATTGCTTAAATGAGTCCCTGGAAAGAAAAACAACAATTATGAGCAAAGCAAATGATTCATATTTCACAACAACAAAATTAATACTATTAGTTAAACAAAAAGACATCCAATACAAAAATAAACAGCTAACAGACTGGAAGAAAGTATTTATAAACATTCAAATAAAAATAAATAGAATATAACAATTCCTGTGAGCCATAAATTTCGAGCATGCAATTATGATATGAATGTGACTAGGCGATTACTAAGAGGTTTTAAATAGGAACATGAACAGATACTTAGCTAAGGGAGGATTTGATGAATAAAAATAAAACAACTACACAATGCCAGTTCAAACTTTTAAGATTGACAAGAATTAAAAATTAACATAGCATAATTTTTTTCTGTAACATACCCAGATGCGAGACTGCCATTCAATATCCCAGGTTACAATTGTGACCACGAGAGGAGACTTTTACAACTTGGTATCTCATGAGTGAAGGAAGATATTTATTAAATTTCCCATCACAAACAGCAGAAGAAATGGTACATCTTAGATTGTATTTACATGATACGGTACATACCATATAATGATGGTATTTACATTATGAATACAAGGTGGACCTGGGAGTTTTACATCTAGTTTTTCGACTAATCTCAATAGTATTTTCCTTAATGACTGGACTGATTCACATTCTTACCAACAGTGTATAAAGGTTCCTTTTCTTTCCCAAATTCTTACCAGCACTATTTGTTATAATTATCTCTGTTGTAACAGTAGTTGCACTCTTGTTTGTCTGTTTTATTTTTACCTCCAAATTTGAATTGCTCTGTATCTCTTAGTTTTTCAAGCCAGGTAATGACTTATCTGTACTGAAATTAGTACAAATTTCCTGGCCTTAGGTAAGGTTTAATGAGTTTTTATCAATATACCAATTCTCTGGATGTTGAGGGCTCATAAAATTATAAAAGAGACTGCCAAGAACAATATAAATAATTTCTCTGAAACTGCTAATACAGAGTACAGGATTAAACATTTTCTTATGTAGCTCAGTTAACTTACTAATGTCATGTATATGTCAGCTATAAATCTTCCTTAAAATTTAATTACCCTGTTCATGTAAACTTTTAAAGATAATTTTGATGTTCAGAAGAAAATTGATAGAGAAAAGATGAATGAAAGGAATGGTGGTGTGTTAACCTGTTTATTCAGTTTTCAGTGCTGGAAAATAATAGATCTTTTGCATATAATAAACTTTTTATATTCCTAAAGCTGCTACAGTGCATGTGACCCAAAAGATAACATACTGGTTTGATTCTCAAAAGAGCAGAAGAAAAAAAATACCCAAAGAATTTAATGTCACCAACCAAAATGCACCATATATCCTAGTAAATGAAGGACAAAAACTTAATGAGAACTCTCTTTTACCAGTGCCACCAGCTGAAAGATCTGAACTCTCCCCAGGAAATACATTACATAGCTGCTTTAGAAAATACATTAATGCATATACCAAAAAGATTGTGATAAGCAATTTATTTTCAGCCCTCTTTTGTGGTTGGCCTAATGCACTTCACAGGTTGTGTTGTTGTTCAACTTTTATTTTTATATTTAGATTGCTTTATTTCCCAAGCAAGACACTTACCTTGCATAAAATCATCATTTAAATTTAATAAGTCAAGGGCTAAAAATGAGTGCTTGCTGAACTTGCATATTTTGTTTTTTCTAAGAAATGGCAGAAAGGAAAAATCTTTCATGCTGAATTGAGTCACCCTTGGAAAGTACTATTTAGTGCTTGGACCAATTTCAAAACTTACTTCACTTACATATAGTTTAAAATTTCATGTCAGTTTTACACTCTGGAAAAAGGAACTCAATTATTTGTAATAGCAAAGTATTTTTAAGTATATATTCCACTTAGAATAAATACAAAACCAGAGGAGGATGTAATTGCATAAACAAAGCAGAGAATGAGCTATTCGGATCATATCAATTTTTGGCAATTTTAATCATAGATGGTTGTGTGTTTTAGTCACGTGTGAATATCCTAAGGCCTTGAGCTGGGCTTTGGAGATTAGCATCCTGTCTAGCTGGTTATGACATTGGTATCTATGAGAGAAGCATTGAGACAGCACTTGAGCACTACTCTGGAGCTGCCGAGAGAAAGACTCGTGAATGGGTGCTGTGATCAAGAGCATAGAAATTCTTGTGGGTGCTTATGAAAATCAAGTCCTTTAGGGATCTTGTACCAGGATTTAAAAAATAATAATTCAAAAGGTAATGGGTGTTTGTTATAGCTGCTTATAAGTGGGCCTCAGAAATAACCACACAGTATTAATAGGAGTTACTGCAAGGAATTGAATAAATGAAGACTAACTGACCAGTGTATTTAATAAGGATAATTCTTTTCTGATATATTTGAAAAGGTTTTTCAATGAAAATTTCACTATTCTTTTAGTCAACAAAAATGTTAATTACAAAAGCAAAATATGTAGGAACCATGTAAGTCTCCAAGCTGTTTAGTACATGCTTTTTTTTTTAACCTCGTGTACTAAAAGTCAAAATCCTGAACAATATGCAGATTTTAACTGTTTAGTTGATTAAATGTACTTAGGAACTGTTCCTCATTACAGCCCAGGAAATATTATTCTTAGTTGATCAACACTCAGCTTCCAATTGTTTCAACCAAGAAGGTTACTTACTATTTTTAAATTAAAGAAGGAACATGTTCTCTAAATAGGAAGGAAGGATACTATATATGAGAACTCTTACTGCTATCAAAATTGCTTCTATTCTAAAAATAGCCTGAAGCCAATGTGATCAAAAGTGACCAATTAATCATAACTCAATAATATTATTCTTTATACTTTGAATAATTTCAGACTCACTGTACATGATCAAAACATATGAAAATTAAGAGAGTTACCACTGATCCTCTCATAATTATTATTATTTAAAAATAATATTACTCTGTAAATTACAATTGCAATTTATGTTGCTATTATGATAATTGAACCCATCAATTCTTTGCTAAAAATAAAAGTTTAAAAAATTTTATATTTAACTTAGAACTCACTGTGAGACTTGGTTCAATATTTCTTTTCACAGCACCAAAAAAAAAAAAAAAAAAGAAAAACAACCCCCATAACCAGTTCAAACAAAACCAAAACAATCCTTTAAATCATAATTTGACTTAACTTTAGTGTTCCACATTTCTAATGATTTATAATTGAAAATAAATTTTAAAAATTGTGATTCGATTGTTTTTGCAGTTAGTTTGTTCACTGTTTACATAGAATTTAATATAGTAACATTCACAAGTTGTAAGCGTCAAGTTTACCAGCTATGGAAAACTCATGTACTGTATATGGCATTGCTATCACACGTCACTAAGCAGGAAATATTTACCTCATCCCCCAGAAAGTCCACTAATGGCCCTTTCCAGCAAATCCTCTGTGTGTGGTGTGGTGTGTGTGTGTGTGTGTGTGTGCACGCACGTGTGTGTCTTTACAAAATCAGAAAGCGTTGTAACGTTTCAGGATTAATTTGGCTATTCTAATTCCTTGGTAATCATGTAATTATCGGTTCATTCTCAATTTCTACAAAAAGGCTTTTGTGATTTGATTAAAATTGTCCTCAATCTATGGTCCATTTAATTTCATGAATATTATTCTGTAGCATTCAGTGTACACTTCGTGCATATCACTTCCTAATTTTAATTTTAAATATTATATAAATATCCTGGCAAGCTATTTATTTTAACAATGTTTAGATTTGATGTCTACTATTTTAATTTGCTAAAAGCATACGCAACAGATGAAACATAAGTAGCACATGGGATTTGGGAATGTGGCAACTCTGAAAACAATTCCACCAAAGTTGAACCCCAGAGTTTACCCACCTTTTCTGAGCATAATAGTATAGAAGTGGTTTTTATACTCCCCTGTCATAGAATGCACATAGGAATGTTTTGTAAGTGAAAAAATCATCTTGGACGAAATCCCTGCTATTTTCCACACTGATTGGCCATTGCTATGTGACTGGACTGCAAATAAAAATTACAATAGCTAATGAAAGTACCAAAGACAAGGAGTTCAGTGCTGGGATGATATAATGAAGACATACATCAATACAAGTAAGTTAACTTGGCCCTAGATCAATAATGTACATCAAACAATCAAAAAAGGAAAGGATAAAGAGGTAGAATTAAACCATGATTAACTTAGTTCCAAACTATGTTCTGTAAAGTAGCAAAACATAGTTTAAACCAAAGGAGGATTGGATACCCAGAAGTAAAACAAATGGCAAACATTGTTTGAGAGAAATGTTTATTAATAATTAACATTTCTTAGTGTATTGTCCTTAGGCCAACTTAATTTGTTACTAATAATAATGATGACAATAATAATAATAATATTAACAATGGAAACATTATATATACTTTTAATTTCTCTTGTGGATAGTATTTTCAAGGGAAGGAAAAAAGGTAAAATTTGTGCATGAATGCATGAAGGTTATCATCTAGGAGATAAATGCATGGGAAAAAACATTTTACACATGCTCCCTAAATTGCTCCATAATTGTGAGTTTTGAATTCTAAGTAATGAGATTACTTTTCAAGATTTCTGAATATTTCCATTTAAATTTATTAATGAAATAATTATTTTTAAGTAAAATTAACAGTCATCTGATTTTGCCTCTCTAAGAGCAGGGATACATGTCATTAATTTACAAAAAATGTATGTCTTATTTACTTTCTTCCAAAAATACTGTTATTTTTCCTCAGTTCATATAGATTACCAACTCTCAAAATGAACTATAAACTATACAAAGATTTAAAGATTATTCCTGTAAAATTTTACTTCAAATAATATAAGACTTTTCTTTCATATTTCCATTATAGCTGAAATGAAAGCTCATTCTTTATTCATACTGCTTTTGTACATGGAATGTCTTGTAAATAATATGAACTTTGTTCATTATTATATTTTATCATTTGAATTTATTATACAACATAGAATTTTAAATACTGAAATTTATATGTGTTACAGAAGTTATCTGGTCCAATTGTTTCTTATAGGAAAACCTCAGTGTCAAGAAATTTATCTGAGATGTTCTATGAGAGCCAGAACAAACATAAGACCTTAAGATGTAGCTAAATGTAGTTTTAAAATAAACAGTATATAGGTAAAGTATAACACAATAAAACATAACTACTTTAAATTAAAACATTTAAAAACTTTTACACCTTAAGAATTGCATAGTCAGTTAAAATTTTTGCAAATGTATGTATGGTACATTTGTAAGCAACACCAGAGTCAAGATTAAGAATATTTCTCTCATCGCTCTTATGACTCACTCCTCAAAGCAGCAACTGACCTATTGGAACCACACATACTGGTCTGAAAATGTGTGTCTCTTTGAAAGTCACTAAGAGTTTAATAGAAGTGAATGATACGGTGTGTAGCATCTGTATGTAGATTACATTCAGCATGATGATTTTAGATATTAATCCATTTTGTTCATTGTATTTATTAATTTTAGTGGTGAACAAAATTAGAAATTGTAGATTTGACAAAATTTCCTTATTATTGTGAAAAGGATAGACATCTTAGTTATACTCGATTTTTGTTATGAATACTTGCTATAGAAATCAATGTATAAGTCTCTTTTGTGGATATGTGTATAGTTTCTTCTGAGTAAATGCTTTCCAAATGAATTACCAGATTCAACTATATTTCTCCTTAACTTTAATGAAGTTAATCTATGAATTGCTTTCCAAGGTGGTTTTATTTACTTTATTAATTTAATTTACCCATTTTAATAATCACAACACTAGCAATATATGAAAATTATCATTGCACTCTATGCTTGACAATGTTGAAATTTTCCGTCCATTAAATCTGTGATATTCTATGATGTGTGCAGTCATATCTAAACATGATTCTAATTTTGTAGTTCACTTATTGGTAGTGCAGTTGAGCATCTTACCATGTGATAAATTCTAATTTCTTTGTCTCCTTGTGGGAAATGCCTATTGAAATATTTTGGCAGTAAATTGAATTGTTTACCATTTCATACATAATTTAGTCTTTCTTTTTTATATTTTAGTAGTGCCGAAGATCGAACCTACTTTTGTTTCCTTAAATAGTTTTGTTGAAAATTAGATTTTAACATCAGTAAAATAAACTTTATCAAATTTTCTTTCATGGTTCATCTCACTCTTTTCTATCAAAAATATTTTTTTCTAATGTAAGACCATAAAGATGCTCTCTGATACACTTTTTTTCCCTAGAAGTTCTTTGAAAAACCTTTGTATAAGCCTGTGACCCTTCGAGTCCATAATTTTTGCATGAAGTGTGAGATAATGTCAGGATTTTGTTTTTATTTTTGTATATGGCTATTGAGTCACCCCAATCCCTTTGCTTAAAAAACAAACAAACAAACAAACAAACAAACAAACCAAAAGTTTTCCTTTACCCTGGAATATCATTACCACCTGTGTGGGAATTCAACTGAACACATACACCTTCTTAATAAATCCTGAAGTCAGCTATTTGTAAGACATCTCTTTTCCTCTTATTAAAATTTGTTCTGGGCATTGTAACTCCTGCACGTATTGATAAAATTTTTAGAATCAGAATATAAATCTCCACACACAAAAACCTGAGATTTTAATGGAAAGTGTGTGAATTCTATAGATCAGTTTTGGAAGAACAGCAGTACTAGGAGCAGTGGTCCCCGCCATTCAGTGCCAGGGACTGGTTTGATAGAAGACAATTTTTCCACAGTCTGGGGTATGAGAGATAGGACTTCGGGATGATCCAAGCTCATTAAATTCATTGCACATTTTATTTCTATTATTTTATTGCAATAAATAATGAAGTAATTAGACAACTCACCATAATTCAGAAATAGTGGGAGACCTGAACTTATTTTCCTGAAACTAGGACTGCCCCATATCAGGGTGATGGGAAACAGCGACACCCAAATTGTGTTGCTTATGTCCAGTCTCCTCCATAATCTGATTTGGTTGGCTGTTGCTGCAGAAAACTCTGCTTCACAAAGATAACATGTTGGAAACGGGAGCAAGCTTTTCAGTACTTTTGAGACAATCTCAAGATATTCCACTTTGACTTTAATCCAAAATATATGGTGATTTGAAGTTGTCTCACATGTCAAGGCCACCAGCATATCCATCTCAAGCAGTTGATTCTTTTCTAGCATAAAGTGAATTCATCCAGCTTATTTGCAAAGGGTTTGTGGATCCATTCCTTCACAATTCCGGGGCCTTACGGTTAGGGTGTGAGATTTCTCTGCAGCACTGTGAAGTTTCCCTTGAAACAAATGTGGCTTGGTGTTCAGTATTCAATGTCTCCTGTGAATTTGTTTTTCTTTTCAGCATGGCACTCTTCTCATCTCTTATTTCTGCTCTGGTTTCCTCTGTATGCCTGGATCTCCACAATTGTGTCACTTCAATGCAGAACAGTGAATCGATTTAGTGCTTACAGCAATCTATCATGAATTCATCTTGAATTCATTAATAACACTCTTGCGGGGCTGGGGATTTAGCTTAGTGATTAGAATGCTTGCTTTGCTAGCACAAGGCCCTGAGTTCGATTCCCAGCACCAAAAACAAAAACAACAGAAAACAAAACAAAACAAAAAAATACTCTTGCAAAGAACCTATTTCCAAATATGGTCCCATTAAGAGGTACCAGGTAGACATGGACTTTTGGAGAAAGCACTGGCAGTAAATATTCTTTGTTGAAAGACTGAAAACACAGTCCATGCGTAGATTCAGCTCACATGCTGTAGTTTATTGACTCTAGATAGAAGTATATACATTCAAAACAAGTTATAGTAAACTAAACTATGTACGTCATTTGATACTACTTAAATTTATGATGAAAAAGTCAAATATGAGAAAAATCATTTAGATTTCAGCACATTGTACAATATAGGTGTACCAGAGTCTGCCATTCAATTAGAGAAACCAAAAGCACAGGAAAGCACAGTGCTATCTAACAATATTAAATGCAAAAACCTGGTGCTATAAAGCTAGGCAAAGGCACCATAGGTTTTTTTGTTTGTTTGTTTGTTTTGAGACAGGGTCTCACTATGTAGTTTAGGCTGGCCTTGAGCTCACAATGTAGCCCAGGCTGGCCTCAAACTTGCGGCAATCATCCTGCCTCTGCCTCCTGAGTTCTGAGATTATAGGCATGTGCCACCACGCCTGGCAGCACTGCAATTTTAATTGATTGGTATTTCTTTTTTAATGCAAAAAATGAAGTGTGTTTGTATATCAACTCATGAATTCACCACTAAGGATTCAACAAATAAAAAATTGACACTAGGATTAAATTATGAAATTTTAGCATGACAGGGTCAGAGATAATATTTTATAGTAATAAAGCAATGAGGAAAAACTCTACTGCATACTTTTCAATAATATTTTCTAACTTCTTTCTTCCATGAAGTAATTGTTTACCCAAGTGTGAATTCACACTAAATAGTTTCTTCACTGTATCCTAATTTCTTTTTCTTTCTTTTCAAACAAGTAAAATTCTAAACATATACATTGGGTTCAATGTTACTACTCTTTATTGCACCTTATTAAGAAATTCCAACATAATGCAGAGATATTCTATTTGCCCCATATCCACTTCAACCTACTGTTAATGTATTACAATTTTATGTTATATTTGTTATAAGTAAAAGCCAATTGGGCATCAATATTATTTATTAACTAAAGTCTATTATTTAGGCTGTATTAGTTTTTGTCAAGGTCATTTTTTCAGTTCTATCTATAATACCACATTATCTTTAGTTATCCTGTCATCTCAGGCTCCGCTGACCTGTGGAAGTTTTTCAAATTTCCCTTCTTTTGATTATCTCTACTGCTTTGAGGCACATGGCCAGGTATTATACATACTGCCCCCCAATTCATATTTATCTGGTATTTTTCTCTAATTGGATGGAGAATCACTGGTTTTGGTGGGGGAGCTATTAAGGTAAATTGTCATTTTCACCACATTGCTTCAACCATCCATATTATGCACATTATTTATCATGGATGATGATAAATTCACCTTGATCAAGGTAGTGTGCTCAAGGTAGTGTGTGCCAAATTGCTCCAATGCAAAAGTTACTGTTTCATATCATTCTCATATATTCTTTGGAAGAAAGTTGCTTTATGCAGTTTATATACCTTATAGAATGGAGAGTTATGTTGATCTCCTTGAGGGAAAATATCTGTATAAATTATTTGGATTTTTCTACATGGAGGATTTGCATATATCCACTTTCATGTATTTTCTCAATTGTTTATATGCTTTTGGACTTCAGCTTATTTACCTTACACCTTGGAATTTACTTACACTTAGGGTCATAATCCAATACTATGCCATTTATTTTCCTGTTTGAAATCTGTCTGTAGCCACTGGAAATTCTCCCAGTTGGCTTTAAATTGGCAGTTATATTCTCTTGATGTATTCTCTTTTTGGTATTTCTTGTTATTTACTTTGCGTTGAGCTCTTCTTTTACTTTGGGTAAAGAAAACACGCAAAACTCGTCTCGTATATGTCTTACCCTATCTTAACATCACTTATTTTTCCTAGAACCAATGGTTCCTTTTACAGGAAAATGGCATTAGAAACCAAGATTCTAATGCTACATTGCTGCTTTGGTGTTATTAATTCTGGGCCCTCACTGCTGATAGATCCAGGAAATCTCTGTCTCTGTCTCTCTCTCTGTCTCTCTGTCATATACATATATAATAGAGAGACAGATATATATATATATATATATTACTCATATGAAATTATACATATGAATTTATATATATGAAATTTCACTGTTTTGTACACCTATAACCTGAAATGAGTGTGTGTCTCCACAATGAAAATGCATATGCTGAAAAACTTATTTCCTGATGTGATGTATGTCTAGGTAGGGGCCTCTGCAAGGAAGGTAAAGTTAGATTAATGTGTGACTACAGACCTCTTGTAATGGAATTAGATTCTTACAAGGAAATAAAAGGAACAGTCTTTTGTCTTTACCAAGTGAGGATACAGAGAGAAAGCAGACATCTGTGAACCAGGAAAAGAAAGCTTACTGGGAACCTGATCTTGCAGGAACCTTAAGCTTAGAATTTCATCCTACAGAAATCTATGAAATGAATGTCTGTCATTTAGATTTCTAGCCAGTAGGTTTTAGCCAAATAATACTCTGTGTATCTGTATAGTATTGAAGTAAGCATGAATGGCTCCAACTCATTAATCTATCAACATACAGATCATTCTAGCCTTCTCTTGTAAACTACTCCATTAATGAGAAACCTGGCTTCTACCATAACACATACATAAAATTGTATGTTAGCTCTAAGTACCCATATGGACCGGTTTTAAATTTTCATGCACTACTTCTGTTGGAAATAATTAAATTAGCATGCACTACCTTCATCATATTTTCTTTTTTATTTAATCTTATAATCTCTACAGATTTACCATGTGACCATGTTCATTTTACTTTTCCCTCATCAACTTCAGTGATGTTACACACTGAAATAATACATCTGTAGTAGTCTATATCTAATCCTTGTCTCTTTGCATCTCATAATAGATTTTTTCTTTTTTTTTTTGGTGCCTGGGATCAAGCTCAGGGCCTTGCACTTGCTAGGTAAGCACTCTAGCCACTGATCTAAATCCTCAGCCCCACATAATAGACCTTTAGACTTTTTCATATACAAATGGTGCACCTGTATGGATTTCTGTGAAAGGCATAGCGCTATGCATTCACTCCAAGGTATCAAAGAGAACAGTTTCACAGCCATGTGAACTATCCTGTGTGTCTTCTGCTTCACTCCTTTCCTTTTCCAAAATGGTGTCAATGGCCACATTTCTGTCTACAGTTTAGCCTGTTGCAGATTGGCAAATAATTGGCATTATTTAGTACGTAGATTTGCAGTCATTTATTTTGCTTAACAACGTGTTTTCAAGACTCATTTATGTTGTTTAGATTAATAATCCGTTTCTTTGAATGGCAGAATTATATTCTGTTCTATAGGTGTCTGATGGTTTTTTTTTTTAACCTATTAAGAGATATCTTGTTTGTTGTTGTTCTTAACTATTAGTAATTATCAACAAAACTCCTATGAACGCATATCTGTGGGTTTTTGTGTGGACCCAAATTTAAAATCACTTGAGTAAATATCTGTGTATGTTACTGCTGAGCATATTTTACTTTATATGAAACTATCCAACTGCTTTTCCAAATCTTTTCCTGAATTCTCACCAGCAATGCATGAGAGTTCTGGTTGTTTTCACTCTTGGTTATAATTGGAATTATCCTACTTTTTAAAATTTTAGTGGTATCTCTTTGTTGTCTTCATTCGCAATTCCCTGAAGACAAACGATACTCTGCCCCTTTCTATGTGATTAGTCATCACTTTCATATCTTCTTTGATGACATACTGATTTGGGTCTTTTGAGCCTTTTAAATTGTGCATTATTGTTGATTTTTGGACTACTTTTTATGTCCCAGTAACAATCCCTTTACCAGAATTTCCAAATAATTTCTGCTGTCCGTGACTTGTCTTGTTATTTGCCTTACAGACTTGTTTTGCAGAGCACTTTTTAATGTCACTAAAACCAAAATTAATAAAAGCAAAGTTATCACTTTTCTTTTCACAGGTTGTGCTTTTGGTCTGGCACTGAAAAACTTACGCGTCCATGCACCATGCATTTTCTTCTGTGTTTTCTTGAGGAAATTTTGCATTTTATATTTAGGCCTGAAATTCGTTCTCTGGTAATTCTTGTGAAAGTTATCAGGTCTGTGTCCTTTTCTCTTTGCACACAAATGTTCAAATAGTCCAGCACCAATTGTTGAAAGGCCAATCACCTTTGCAGTGAAATGCTTGTGTACATTTGTCAAAAATCACTTAACTATTCCTAGAAAGGTTTTTATTTTGA
>PVJO010016837.1:0-40833 GCA_004026905.1 Hystrix cristata
TGAACAGATGCTGTGGACATAATGCTTTTGCAGAGTAACATTCGAAGAGATGCCGTCCAGTAGTAGTGAGGCAGCCGAGCAGTATTTGTCAGTGTATTCATTTAAAGAGATTTTCCACTTGTCGACCAAACAAATATAACTTTTGTAGGTCAAACTCACAATTACAGCATTAAAACAGGACAGCCACGAGAGTGTTGCTTGTTAAGGATGCATGTGAAAAGCAAAAATATCACGGCATTCAAAACCCAAATGTCATAGAGAGCATTAGAGATGAGAACGTAAGAGAGTCTCCTTGAAATTCAGCCCTAATTATTTATATTCTTCTCCAGAAACTAGACAATTTCTCCTCCTGACATGCCCTACTTCAGCCCATTTACTCACTGCTCTGAGTTTCATACCCAAGACCTTTATGAAAAACAGTTACAACTACCATTTTATGAAAAAATATTAAATATTCCTTTCTAAAGTCTCCCTGGTAGGTTTTCCAAATATTTGTCCTTTCTGGAACACCCTCTGTGCTGTTTTCATGGGATCTTTCTGACCTCATAAAACGTCCATGATAAAAGGAACTTAAATATCTGCCTCTGGGATACGGCGGTGGGAAAGCAAAAGAAGGCAGAGAGATGGGCATGGGATTGAGAATTGCAGCCCTCTGGATCCCCGAGTATTAGAACCGGACAGGGCAGCAGAGTCTGAGAGATCAGCACCCACCTGTCTCTTCCCTCTCCGCCGCCCCACTCACTGTGACGTGCCAATGCAATGCCATCGCTCTGATATGTAAATGTGAGACTGTGAGGAAGCCTCCTTTGTAAATACCTTCTGTTTAAACAGGCTGGTTCTGTCCTCTTTCCAACAACACCCCTCCTGGAGGAGCCCCCTACGCGTCTCAGATGGGTGCAGAGTCGCCGAGAGGTGCATGACCACCTCAAGTCCAATCTAGTTAACAGCACCGAGTAAAACGTTGATGGAAGCAGAATGATGCTGGCTTCCAATGGTAAACTGGCTACTTGAGCATTCTGCTAGCAGTTTGCTAGCTTGTATCAGAATCTGCCATAGAAAAGTATAAGCCTTTGACCCAGCACATTCCACATATGAGATTTTAACCCAAATAAGTCATTGGAGAAGATGCATATGCTTATAATGAGTTCTGAAATTCTGCCTGATGAGGTGGATAGATGAAAGAGAGGAAGGAAGGAAAGGAAGAAAGTAGAGAGGAAAAAAAGGGGCTACTTGCCTAACAATAGCATATTGATTAAGTGAATTACATTGATTCAACTAAACATTATAGAACCATTAAAACAATGCCATATATTTATATTTATTAATATGAAAGAATGCCTGTGGTACCCTAAGTGAGAAAAGCAAATAACCAGACAGTACACAAATAGGCTCTCCTTTCCGAAAAAAATAGTGTATGCATGTGTGTGTGCACATGTGTGTGCATCACCATACAAAAAAAGAATTCTACAAGGAAATCCCACAGAAGAGCCCTGCTGTCAGTCCAGGAGTGGGTAATTATAAGGAAGTAAACTTCAGTTTTCCTTATCTGTCTTCTGTATCACCTTCATAATGAAAAGCAAACAATAGAGCCTTGTATTTATTTTTCAAAAGAAAGTAAACTGGAAAATCACCTTCTTCCTCCACAAGAAAACCATTGTCCCTGAGGTTTATATACAGAGTCCGCAAAAAAAAAAAAAAAAAAAAATGTATACACACTTCAGGAAAAGAAAAATAGTACAGTGTTTGTCCAACAGATGGTGTTATCCTTGTATGGAGGACGCTAGAGGATGTCGAATCCCACAGAACACCCACTACATTACCAGCCCTTAGAGAAGAAATTGAAAATGCATGTGCCACCATCTCAGTGACCCAAGCAGCAGTTAACTATACTAACAAATGTCTGGGAGCAAATGGCTAGCACTTGGAGCACCTTTTGTAATTGTAGAGGCCAAAGGTACCTTGTATTAATCTCATGATGCCTCAATGAATTTAGTTTTAAAATATTTATTCAAGTTTTCTCTTTTCCTGAAGTGTGGATGCATTTTTTTGTCAGACTCTACAAATTTAGTGCTGAGAAATCCACCCACCTCGCACGATCTCTTTCTGTCTCTCTCTCCCCTCCCTCCTGTCTTCCCCTCTCCCCCTCCTCCTCTCTCCACCTTCCTCTCTCTCACTCCATTCCCTCAGGAAGAAGAAAGATCAGAGGTGCTTTGGTGGCACAGAAATTGGGCTGTAGGGCAACCCACTCGGGTCCCCTCCTGTCTCTCAGGAGCTCTCTTTCTCTCTCTCAATAAAATTCCTACTCTTAACCTCCTTTGTTCCTTAGAATTCATTCTTCGACTTCGGGGAACACGAACTCAGCGTAACTGACATCTAGCAGGTTGGGAGTTATATTTTTTCCCCTATATCATCACGTCAAAAAAAAAAATTGGGCTATAAAAGAGAAAATTTTAAAAACTGCTTTCTTAGTTGAAAGTTGCACCAACAGAAACCAAGAAAACCTTTTGATGGTAAGCTAGAGGAAAAGAAAAACCCAAGAAGGTCTGTCTCTAAGATAAAAGAAGCAGGGGAAGATTTTAAAAAATATTTTAATGAAATTCTGTTTGTAAGATTTGAATTAAAATTTATATTGGCATGTAATACAGTATTTCTTTCCAGAATTTATAAGAAAATTTTGATATATAAAAAGAAATCCTATAGTTTAATTTTTCCAAACCAATCTGTAAATAAAATATGCTACTTGTATTTATTTAATAAAAGGCAGAAGAAAAGGAAAAGAGAATGAGGCAGAAAAAGGGAGAATTTATGACCACAAAGATGGACCTGGAGTTTGCTTCATGAGCCCAGGAATCCCCTCTGCTAATGCAGTGGCCCACATTGCAGAAGAATTCTCTGCAGTCACTTTTTCTTAAATTCTGAAACTGGTGCTCCCAAGTTGCAGAAGCACATTAGTCCCTTACACCACTGTCCTCATATGTGCACACGGATTAGCTTTATGGTTTTCCAGCACTTCTTGATTAGTTCCTACAGTTTGCACAATTATAAGTGTACCAAAGAATCACCAGAGGAACTTGTAAACGATTCTCCTGTGGAAATATTAGACCAGAGAATAAGAAAAACATATCATTCATCTTAGATCACTGGCCCCCGTTCCACCAGAGCAGGGCCTCCAAGCCTAAAACGTCTATATCAGATGCTCTTCACAGTCCTGTTTATAAGCACACATGATAAGTACCGACAAATAAATGATGCTCACCATGACAACACTGAGGGAGACGGGAGCTGGACATGAAGAGTAATGCCAACAAACTTTTTAAAAAATTCTAATACTCATTAATCCTAATACTCAATAATAAAAAGAAAAGAAAAATAGTCCTGATTGTTAATATGGAAATGTGGTTTCAATTTTACTACAACTTAAATTTCATAGAAATGTGCTAACCAACCACATGTGAACTATAAGAAATTGATCCCAAATAAATTATTCTGTTCAAGAGAGCTTTGCCCTTTCTCTGCTTTTGTTCTTTTGTAACTATTACCTTTTATTTGAATATGTCCAAGTTTGGAGATTTTTTTTCCCCTCCATTATAGGGAGCTCAGTAGACCTTATTCAACCGTGGTTTTAAAACAACCATGAAAAGGTGAAATATTTGCATTTTTATTTTTAAATCTTAAACTTTCATCAAAAGAAGATGTTAATGATTCTATAGGTGGTAACCTTTCCAAACTTTCTTTAGCTATTTTACTCCCAGCTCCCAGAGCAAGATATCTTAAAGGATAAAATGCAACATTCCCAGGAGAATGATGAAAAGTTTCTTTTTGGGCTTTTTTTTATTTGATCCTCTAAAATACTTTTAATGTAATAAAAAAGGGGCCATTTAAATGTCACAGAGGTTGGTTAGGAAAATCTTCAAAGAATTCTGAAGATGGACATTTTACAGTGTGAAGTTTTCTTTGCCAGCATTCACGGGGCAGAAAAACTTAGGTATGAACCAAATCACATTAGTCAGATGACAACCATGAAACCATCACACTTGCAAGGAGCTATGGTGTGGTCCCTTCTCTCTAGATGTCCACAGCCTAAAGACAGAAAACCAACAAACAAAAAACATGGGAGAGCGATGAAGACTATTCAGATATCAAGTTGTGTGATGCCTGCTATCAATGCAGCTATCAGAGGAAAAAGCCAGACAAAAGCTGGTAAAGCAAAGATTCTATAAAAGAGCAAGAAGAAGAGAAAGGAAGTCTGAGTCAGGAAAAACAATGCCTGTTATACAGAGAGAAGGGCACAAAGGGCTCGCAGGACTGGGGTCACCTGACCCTGTACTCGGGCTGATGAGCCATCTAATCACAAGACTGGAAGGCCGGAGAGACACAGCCGTAACCCAGGCTGGCACAGGGTCTGAGAGCAGGCTGTGGTCCACAGCAGGACTTCTCGGGTACCGTGAAGTCGGGGTCCGGACCTCAGAAACAGAGCTTGCTATGATGCAGCAGCCAGACAGGGTCACAGTGACGAAGCCGGGACTCGAGATATCAGGACCTTGTGCTTGGAGGAAGCGAGAGGTCGCTCCTGACATCCAGTGGAAGCTCAGGAGCTCTGTTGTCCTGACTAATGTAAACCAAGGAGCCAAGGACCCCAGAAGCCAGGACCTCCCCCAATAAGAGCTACCAAAGTTCCACAGGCTTGTTTGAGAAGGGCCTGGACAGAGGCGTGCAAAGTGCAAGGCCTGGTATATGAGAACGAAAGAGGCGATCTTACGAAGTGCTCTCGAAGCAGCCCGCACACAAGAAAGAGCAGCTAAGACAGAAGAGTTACAACCCTCTAGTTGCCTCCATGCACCAGGCGTTGGGTCTGATTCCCAGAACCAAAAAAAAAAAAAAAAAAATTCAGAGAAGCAACCCAGTTTTCACAAGTCAGAGGTAAAATGCAAATACTCACCTTAAAATAATAGGGCTGAAAAAATCATAATCCATGAAGTGATTATCAAGGTACATAGTAAAAAATATTCTGAAAATTAAGTCTCCTGCCCCCTGTCTTATTTCTCCATATGCTAACTCATTTTAGAAGATCTGAGAGACTTATAGGAAAGGCATATCGTTAAATGGTAAAATTTAAATGGACATTAGAGGCAAGAAAAATATAACTTGAAGCCAGAGCATGCAGGGGAGAGATAAGCAGGCCACGCTCTTTACAAAGGTAAGAGATGAACAGCCAGTTTGGTCCTGCCTCTCCGGGAGGCTTTTTCTAACAAGAGGAAATGTACGCTAAGCATCTTTCAGTCCACATGAGAATCCACCCTCTGACGTGCCCTGGTGTGTTCCCGGCCCCTCCCTCCCCAGCCCCTTCCCTGCCACCCTGAATGTCCCACAGGGAGCTGGATTCCAGCTGCCCTACATGACACCCTTGGTCAGGAAGTGGTCACAGGAGTTGGTAGCCAGCCAGTAACGAGGTGGAAGAACTGAGCGGATGGGGAGAGGCGATGCCATCCTTTTTATCTCTGTCTTCCTTTTAACTCTAGAGCAAGAGACAAAAGGATTCCTGTGTTGAGATCAACATCTAGAATTTCCATCTGGAACACTGAGGCCTGAATTGCTAACATGGACATATACCCCCCCCCAAAAATGAGTTTAAGTCACTACACACAGCTTTAGGGAGTTCTGCAGCCATAAGGAAAGGTCAGCAAAATCTCCCATCCCTGTTGTTTATCAGAACCATATCCCTGTCTACATACTGCCCACCACCCTTACCCCTACCAGAGAATCTCTAGTGTCACAGGGCTTTGGGGAGCATGTTCTCCATTAGACATACAGGACAAACGCCCTAACTTTAGCTAAACTACTTTTTTTTAATTAATTTATTTTATTTTAATGGTACATTTTAGATGTACATAGTGATAACATTCATCATAGGGGATTTGTACCTGTACGTGACATATCTTGTTGCTTCTTTTTTCCCATTCCCCTCCCCTCACCCCCTCCTCCCTCCCTACTTACAAAAGCTTCGTTTCCATTTTTTCCTTCCATTTCTTATTTCTCTTGTCCCTCTGTTCCTTTCCCCCTCCCTTGTTCCCTTTCCCATTTGGATATTTTCTTCCCTTTCCCAATATAATACATTTTAGTCTTTATTTACACTTTCAGTTTCTCACACCAGAGAAACAATGCAGTATTTAAACATGTGTTTCCGATTTATTTCACTTAAGAGTATGGTCTCAAGATACATCCATTTACCTAGGAATATCTCAAGCTTATCATTCTTTATGGCAGAGTAGTATTCCATTGTATTTAAAAAAAAAACACATTTTCTTTATCCATTCCACTGTTGATGGGCATTCGGGCTGTTTCCAAGATTTAGCTATTACAAACTGTGTTGCTATAAACATGGTTGTGTATATATCGCTGTGGTATGATGCTTTGAATTCTTTTGGGAAGATACCAAGAAGTGGAATAGCTGGGTCAAATTAAACTACTTTTGAAACCTATAATTTTGTAAGACAAGACTTATAGGAATACACAGAAGGGAGAGAAAAGACAGAGTTCAGAAGTTAAAAAATAGAGCTTTATGAAGGGACTCCAAAAGACTTGCCAGAAAAAAATCACATCAAAGACCAAATACCTCTTCTTCCTCTGGAGGATGAACAGAGAATGCCCCCAAAAATAATCTGCACCTTGAACCCCTAACTTTATAGATTCATTCTTATCCAAGATGAGAGACAGCAGGAGGGCAATAAGATTTTCAGAGTTCCACTATATGCTTGTTGAAATTAAACTCTAAATAGAGTGAGATCAAAATTAAAGTAATTTCAAAGAAAAAAGGGGTAAAATACCATATCAAGGTAACAATAAATATGGATCATTTCAGTGCAAAGTGTGAAAGAAAAAAATGGGTGTCTCTGAGCAAGTAGGAAGGCAGGAGATACAGGTAAAGCAGAGGAGCTAACCATGAGAATATTCCAGGCTTGTCTGGGTATCTGTAAGAATGTATATGGATTAGAGGAGATCGAAGAATCCAGAGTAGAATCTAGCCATTTTCCTTACAAAAGATTCTGTGATGGTTAATCCTGATTGTCACTTTGGATTGAGAAATGCATAGGAAATTAGTAAAACACACTTCTAGGTGTGTCTGTGTGGGTAGATCCAAAGACAACTGGTATGTGGAAAGTAAACTGAGTGGGGCAACCTGCTTTGAATGTGGACAGCACCATCCAATAGTCTCTGGGCTCAGTGGAACAAAAGCAGAAGGAGGAAGCCCCAGTCCAGGCTCTCTTACTCTTTCTCTGCTCCCTTGGCTACTGTGAAGAAAGCAGCCTCCTCCATACAGGCTCTGGCCATCATCATACTCTGCCTCCCCACAGGCCTAAATGCAGCGGAGCCAGCTAACCACGAACTGAAACCTCTGAAACCATAAGCCAAAATAAGCCTTTCCATCTTTAAGTCATTTTTCTCAGGTATTTTGTCACAGCAACAGAGAGCTGATGAACACAGACTCCAAAGAGGAGAATTTACATGAAGTCTTAAAGATGACAAGAGTTTGTGGTCCTCAGACCACAGTGTTTGAGGACCAAAGGAGACACCCCAGGGAGGGTAGGGCAGGCTGTGAGTAGGCAGAGCTGAGGTCCACTGTGCAAAAGTGAAGAGAACCACGCTGGAGGGCAGAGAGAAGAAAAAGGCACCCACGGCGGCTTTCACCCTGCAGAAATGGAGAAGCCATTCCTTCAACAGTTTTCTGACAGAGGCCACTCCCCACAGGGCTGGTTTGGCCCTCACCTCTGAGAAATCCATCACGTCAAGGTCTCCAAGCAACTACAATAATATTATTATTTTAAAATAATAATAATAATAACACTTTACTTAAGATAGGCAAGCCGGTGTGTTTCATGGAAACACAGCTGGAGCAATGAACTTGCCTAATCGGAAACACAAACTACAGGCAAATGACTCAGCCAGGGAGCTAAAGGGCACCTCTGAAGTGCCCCATGGCGCAGTCATCATAAGACAAAGCCCATTTAGCTATTTACCCCCCAACACTTCATAAAGCAGATAATACATTTGCAAGAGATGTACTACATTTAGAAAAACAAACAAACAAAGAGGATAATTAAGTAGAGGGCAGAAGAGCTGAAATTGGGTGGCAACCCAGGAGGGAAGAGGTTGGTGAAAGAGGCACAGTGGGAAGAGCTACACACTTTGTAAGACTTGTATCATCTCTCTCCTTCCATGAAACAGGGTAAATATTAATAAGGCAATGGTAATGAAAGAAAACTGTTAGAAAATTGAGCGCAGGATCGCCGAAATAGGTCAAAGGTAAGTACAGTACGATCGGCCGAAGTGTATGGAACATTTGGTTCTCAGCAAGAAACTTCACAGAAGAGTAGAAGGTCATGAGGACAAAGATGTTCAAGCTGACTTAACCAGCACACGACGCCTTCGTGTATCAAAACCTTATACAGCCACCCCTTAATATGTGCAATGTTTATTTTTTTTAGTTAAAAATAAATATAATACTCCTTAATTCGTAGTATATTAGCATAACCTATAAAGTTTAATGGATGAATAAATAAGTGCATAAATCTACTGATGGCAATCACAGTTCTCCCCCAAAGCCACAGAAGGGAAACCTCTGCTACATTGCGTGGAAACACGACAATATCTCTGGCCATCAGTTAAGTACGTGGAATCCACTGAAGGTGTAGAAAGATCACAAACACGTGGCTCCTGCAAGTGCCTCGGCACAGCGTGGGAGTTCTGTTCCCACCCGGGTGAACGTGTCCCTCCCTGAGCCAGCGCCAGCATGTCTGTCCGTCTGTCAAACAAATGCCGCTGTAGTCCTTGAAGCAATCCTTGGGTTCCTCCCTACAGCGTACTCACGGCTAGAGAGCCAGACTGTGAAAATGGATTACTTTAATAAGATCCTTTTTTAATAAGACAAAAAGTATTAAACGCATGTCAGTGTAGCAAGCATAAGGCTTCTGCAAAGATTATAAAAGACACATTTAAGATAAAAAGAAGCCGGCAGCACGTAGGTGCCCCAGCTGACGATCTTTGGTCTGGGGACAGGAGCAGCCGGCAGGACAGGAGCAGCCGGTGCCTTCACAGAAACTAACACAGAGTGACAGTAGTCTCCGCTACAAAGGCAAGTAAAACATCCACAAAAAAATTATATCACAAATCTCAAAACAGAAAAAAATGGTTTGTGGAAATAAATGATGTTACTCAAAGTCATTGTCTGTTTGTGACAACCTAAAGTATAATTTAGGGGGAAGAATTCCTTAATTCAGCAACTAATATAGGAAACATTTTTAATTATTCCTCAAAAAAAAATACATTTCAACCAAAGATGCTTTTTTCCATGAAATTTTTTGTGAGCAAAATGAGCTCGAACTGTATATGAATTCTCAAAATTTCTCCTATCTCCAAAGAACAAATTTGTATAACACTGGAAAATCTCTTTATCCCCATCCACACTCCCGGTGTCAATTTAAACTTATAGCGATGCGACAACCGAAAGTAGAATAAAACGTCAGCTATAATTTCAAATGAGTATCTTCTGATCATATTAATCACATTTTAAAGAGTAGTGATATTTCATACATTTTCTTGAAATATCAGTTGCATGTCGGGCAGCAGTGAATCCACTAAAGAGAAAAATTTTAAAGAGCTGTATAAAATGGTAGCTGGAACGGTAGCACATCAGGGTGAAGGATGAACACAGGCGGCAGGTTACAGGAAGCTGACCCTCAGCACACTTTCCAAGTATAGCCCTCAGGAGCACAGGCCGTGGCGGGCCCGGGGAGGGAACACTGAAGGCCATTTCTACTCCAGGGCAGAGCAAGAGAGGAAGCTAAATTATGGAGGCAGATTTAGAAAGAATGAGAAGGTAGACGTGACCCACAGGAGAGCAGGGGGGTAGGCAAGGGTCCCCGGAGAGAGCTGAAACCCTTCACACGACCCGGTGGGGGGCTCAGAGCTGGTAAGTCACTTGTGAGCCACTGAGCTGAGGGCCCCAAGTCCTGCCAAAACCGCAGAGAACAAACTTCTTCTGGGATATGGCATTCAACATGCCGAGCTGCCTACAACTCCTGGACAAAGTGGATAAAAGAGTCTGAAAGAAAACTCAGAGTCAGATCATGAAACCCCAAAGATCATACACCTAGCACACTTCAGAGAGGGCTGGAAAAGAGTCTCTGGATTCCAGAGTCCGAGCTTCTCCCACTTTGAGCCAAACTGGAAATATTACGTTAGAACTTACTATGTTAGAACCTATTTTGATTATAAGGGAAACCATATCTAAAATGAAAGAAACAGCACTGACATCCAGAACTCATATTATCTGGGCAAAATTCCCCATCTGCTGTGTCTGAATACCGGACTAAGGCCGTGCTGGGTCCAAGGCAGCATGGAGATTTCCGGAACTCACCGATGAAGTGATTTTGTCCCAAGGACAGCATCTCCTCCAAGAGGACCAGGCCCCCTGCGGCCTGCAGGGGGGTCACGCTGCGTCCATCTATGAGGGAGCACTGTTGAAACCCCGCGGCCGTGACCTTCCACAGCAGAATCAATGACGCGGTGGCGTCTTGCCGAATCCTGAAAATGGGAATGAAGTCAATGCAAAATCCATTTTGGAAAAGTTCATCTTAGAACCAGTTCAGCAAATTCAAAATAAAGATGATGAGTACATCCAAAAAAGTATCAGGAAACTAGAGGAATGGTTATACAAACAAGCATCCACTCGGTGCATATTCAAGTTTTCTCACATTTATTGCAAATACGTATCTCCCACTTTGTTCATAACAGACCACAAAATGACTGACGGGTGCTCCGCCTTTGGGTAATGTTTCAACGAATGATGGAAGAGCACGCTGAGATCTTTTACAAACAAATCTTTCCATAACACATAATGTAAAAAGACTGTTGCTCAAATTTATTACAAATCTGTGCTGCGGTCCAACATGGGCACCCACAAGATGTCACCAAAATAAACAAATTGTGTCACACCCCCGAGCTTCAGGCCTCCCTTGGCTTCTTGTGGTTTCCAAGATAAAATCCAGAGAAGATGTCATCGAAGGCCAGTTCACCACCCCAGCCCAGCTCTTCCCAGCCCCATGCTTTGCGTCTTCCTTCCCCACCTGGTAAACGTACCCCTGCCTACACAGAACCCCTTCTCTCCGAGACCCCTGGCCATCTTCCTGCCACCCAGCAGCGACCCATTTTCCCCTCACCCCTGGAGGACTGGGCTTCCCCTTGGGTCAGAGGATCCCCAGTACCCTGCACAGAGCCACCCCCACCCATCCCCACCTGGCAGCAGGGCTCTCACTACGCCTTTGAAAACACAATGAATTCCTGAGTAGGTGCCCACATAGGAGGCTAGAACCCCCCACATGGGAATGTGGGCCACCCACAGGTCATTCAGCATTCTCATCTTGCTCGACCTGGACAAACTCTGCCATTCCTATGCAGTCCAGCAACCTAAGGAAGCCTCGGACAAGGTCAGGTTGGGAGTGTGGGGCGGGTGAAGCATTGAAAGGGGTAAAAGACCAGAACTGTGCAGAAAGGCCTAGGAAGGCAAAGCAACGTGGTCTAGATCAGGAAAGGCTGGGAGGTGGGTTTGTAGAAATAAAGGAAATCAGGGATCCTCATCTGCGCTTCCCTAGGACCAGCTCTGGATCACTGGGCTGTATGCCGACGTCGGAGCACTGAAACCCTTAGGATTGGGGTCCCCCTGCTGGTGGAGCTCAGAGCTGCCTCACATTCCACCTCTCCAGGTGGGGACCTTCCTCCTGTGCCCTAGGAGTTCACAGTCCTGCTTGGTTCCTCGCCTGCCAGAGTGGCTTCAAGGCTGGGAAAAGGGGTGCAGGGTGATATAACAATGCTCCTCTTCCAGACGTTTCCAGAGACGCCACAGTTTGGAAAGCAAGCTCTGACCAGGCACGTGGAAAAGGTCTACAGCACCCATTGGCCCCTCATGATCGAGCCAATGCATTAGACAGCTTAGTCAGGGCCATGAGTCCCCAGTCTTCTAAAACCCCCCAAGACCGGACAGCGAATGAGCCCAGGTAGAGCGCCTGGCACACATCAGGTGCCGCTCCCCAAGGCCATTTCCCTGGCCCACTTTTCCATCTTACCTGGGGACAACACAGTGTGCAATGTGAAAGAGTCTAAATGTAAAACAAAACACTCTTCTCGGCTGCTTGCTTTTAAAAAGAAAATTGCATATGTGGATTTTAAATTTGGGCTAAACTACACAAATAGCTTTAACCAATGGTCCATGAAAATCGTAAGAGGGTGATAATTTGGGAAGTAGGAGACGTTGGGAGATGAGGTGGCTGGATGCAAATCTTATCTAAGGTCTCAGTCTCTTCCTCACTTCGGACTCATCCAGGCCGACTTGCGGACTGCGCATGTTGAGCCTGGCTCCATCCTCACTCCGAGTAGCTTCCTCTAGGTGTCAGCTGGCCAGGGACCCGTCTACATGTGGAATCTGTTTGATTCTCACTGGGCTGGCCAGTGCTGGATCGGGCGCATGGATGGACACCGCACAGTGAATGGGCCATAGTGTCAATCTTAACAGGTTCTAAGTGAGAAATTTCTTACTTTACTGAGGTGTTCTGTGGCACTTCAAAGGATACCAGGCGGCCACCTGCAGAGCTGTTGGAACTGGCATTCCCACAGGCAACATCTGGGATCACCTGGGTGAAAAAAAAACAGAAGATAGGTTATTGGGGTTGATCACAGTACAAGATAATATCCTAAAGCAAGATTCCACAAGCCGCGTCCTGTCGGTGCCTTTTCATGATGCTGTGGTCTGACTAGAGAGGGGACACACGAAGCCTTAGGAACCTGCGGGAAAGTGAAAGCTGTACCAGCTGATTTTCTGAAGTACAGCTCCCCTGAGAGCAGGCTACAAACTCCGGGGATCGTTGAAACAGATGAATAGGGTGCTTCCGGAAAGGAGTGGAGCTGCACTCCCTGCTACAGCCCCTCACTCCACAGGCAGGCTCTGGCTCCTGCTCCGCGCCGGCCTGCCGTCGACCAGGGTCTAATGCTGAAAGGACAGAGGCCGTCTTTAAGACCAGCTGCCGGACGATAGGCGCCAGCCTTCGTGCCGGAGGGGCGAGTCGCCACACCTGCAAAGCCAGCGGCATCACGGAGCTGGAAAGCTGCCCTTCTTTTTCCCTGTGGGCCACACCTACATTTTAAAATGACACTTTGTGTGTAAAAAGGGAGTTCGGTTAGTGTGGAGGGCTGTGCTCATCAGAAGGCACACTGCGGACGCTTAAATTGTGAGGTGCTTGGACCAATCTCCTCCTATGCCGACTCCCACCCTCATCCATGAGAACGAAAATGAAGGGGTATTAAAAGTATTAGCCATCAGCCAGGTGTGATGGCACATGCCTGCAATCCCAGCACTCTGGGAGGCTGAGACAGGACGATTACGAGTTCAAGCCCAGCCCGGGCAACTTAGTAACTTAAAGAGAAACTGTCTCAAAAATAAAAATAAAAATAAATAAATAAGGCTGAGCATGCGTCTCAGTGTAAAAGCCTGGGGTTCAATTCCCAGTACTGCAAAATTTAAAAAAGAAAAAAGTATTCACCATCACGGAATTAACTGAGAAGACAGAAATTCTCAGCAATTTCAACCCAGACCCAATGCCTAGAAGTTATTTTCCGAAACACCTTTATTTTATGAAAAGAGGAGGCCTGAACGTAACCCGATGGCTTCCACTGGTGTTTTTAACCTGCTTCTCAAAAACCCGAGAAATCAGAGCATGACAGAAAGATGAGACATTTCGTTTTTACACTTCCTGCTGGGGATTTAGCTCAGTGGTTAGAATGCCTGCTTCACAAGCACAAGGCCCCGAGTTCGATCCCCAGCACTAAAAAAAAAAGGGTTTTTACACTTCCTAACCGTAAGATAGCAGGAATTGAAATAAATAGATTTAAATGCCTAGTTGGGCAGAAATTCTCTGTAAAGGACACTTCCTTGATAAACTTGGAATCAAACCTAGTTCACATTTTGAGTCGTCAGGCAAAGAGATATTAAAATCGTAACTTCAAAGCACTTATTAAAAGTCTGAAATCCAAACAAGTTTCACAGCTTTTTAGGCAAGCTAAAAACATTGCCCTGCAGCCCCAATGTGGCCTCCATAAACCGTGTGGCACTATTTTAAAAAGAAGTGGGTTGACTGGTTAGTACCCAAGAGCATAAAAAGAGAAATGCCGCCTACCTCTTTCACGATAAGAGAAATTTCTAGGCACATTCCTTAACTATAATAGATGATACATAAGGATCATGTTTTTTCACTTAATCTATGAAACTTGTAGTAATATGTCAGAACGTAGATATGACATAGCAGACCAGACAGACTAAAACATACTCCAGGAAGAAAACAGGTCAATAATGTGGGCTCCGTGACAGGTTCCTTTATGAGGTGTGCTTGAAAATTCTGGCTAATGTTTAAATTTTTTAACTTATTGCAATAAAAGACACATTGGCATTTATCCCCCTCAAAATAATCACCTTCACCTTGAACACACTTGTCCCATAGATCTTGCCATTTCTGAAGCAGTTCTGCAATTCCGCTTTCAGGAGGGTCTTTAGTTGCACTGTTGAGGCTGCCTCAGTGTTATGAACTGATTCAAAACGTTTATCTTGGGCTGGGGATTTAGCTCAGTGGTTAGAGTACTTGCCTTGTAAGCACAAGGCCCTGAGTTTGATCCCCGGCACAAAAAAAAAGTTTAACTTTCACAGTCATTTGGACTTTGGAGAAGAGCCAGAGGTCACCTAGTCGCAGCTCCTGTGAATAAGTTGGACCAGGACACACTGTGATGTTTTTACAAACTGCCTTCCTGTGGGATGGCACTGGGCAGCAGCAGTCACTGTATTTCCGGCACACTTTGTAAAGGTGGTCACGGAAGAGGACTTCTGGGACTACTTCCAAAAATGGCAAGAAAAAATAGGATAAGTGTGCTCAAAGTAAGGGTGGGTATTTGGGGGGAAATTAGTGGCAATGCGTCTCTTACTGTAATAAATTTTTTATTGAAACATTCACTGTGTATTTCTATCACACCTTGTACACTGTGCTGTCTATCCCCACATCTAAGATAATTTCATTCATGTTTGGGTTTTGCTGGCTGATTTGAGGCTCCCAAAACCATCGTGCACACAAGGACAGACGGCGATCAAGTCAGGCACGTGTTTCTTCTCGCTGGGTAACTCCCAGGTCTTCTATTTCTGTGATCCATATTAGAACCCCAGTGTTTTAGTTACTTTTCTCTCGTTGTTGGGACAGAATACTCGACACCCAAGGTTAGGGGAAAAAAGGTTTATTAGCTCACAGTCTGCAGAGGTTTCAGTCTATAGTCCGCTGGGTCCAAGGCAGGGCGGGCCAGCATGGTGTACCGGCAGCTGACCAGCCGCAAAGTAAAGTAAGGAATTGCAAGGAATGTATGCAAATAAGCAATGCAAACAAGCAGCTAGTTAAGCTTCTTCCTGTATCTATTATCTAGGCTACCTGCCCCCAGGGCGGCCCGCACTCCCACCCCCAATCTCAGTCTCACATCCTTGATCCCAGCAGAACGATGCCAAACTGATCAATGGATCAATTTAGTAATCACACACTCTAGATCCAGCTACCTCTTACCACATGAGGCTTTGGGGGACATCTAGACACAAACCATAACATTAATGATTTTCACATTTTTGGTTTCCTACGTGAAAACAGATGCCATGCGACATTCTCACCTCCACTTGGTCCCATTTCATTTCTATGACTTTCTGCCCCGTTTTCGGCTGCCAGGTTGGCAGAGTCACGGTGGCCTGCGAGCGCGGCGGGATCAGGTCAGGCTCCTGGGTGGCGGGGACAGGCTGGAGCTGCCTGGGTGCCACGGACTCGGGCCAGCCTGAGGCAGGGCGCCTGCGAAGTGGCTGCTCGCAGTTGGGACCTTCGTAGCCCTCGCTACAGATGCAGAGGTAGCCGCCGTCGCTGCTGCTGCTGCAGTTACCATGGCGACAGGGGTTGCTGGCACAAGGATCTGCCACAAGCTGAAAGGAGACCATAAATGGGTCAATTATTTCCTCGTAAGAAAAGTGGTGTCATCGCCGGGAAATCAGCTCCTTGTCTCAGAGCTACCACCCTCATGGAAACGCCGGCCCCGTGGAGCACGCGTCCTTAACTGCGTGTGCTTCCAAGGCCACCCCAACGTTAACCTCACCACCGGTGACGGGCGTCCGGCAAGAGAAAACGCAGGGCGGAACAGCCTCCCTGGACCCCAGACCCTAAACAACACTGATGGCAAGAACACTCTGTTGAGAGGAAGCTTCTGAGGCAGCAACGGTTAAAATAGGCTCATTAGGAAAGAATCGACTCTGACATGTTTTGCTGTCATTCGTGATGAATGGCGTTAGTGACCTAAACCGGGCTCTCCTTTGTCACATCCTGGACCTCCGCCAGGCTCCAGGTGAGGAATGACTGGACGGCTCATCTGCCCTGCCGTGGGCTCACCTGTGTGTCCCGAGGTCCTACCTGATCAGCGGCCCCTTTTCAGGCGACGCTACTGAATTAAAGGCTTCGCGTGACAAAAGCTAACTCAATGACAACACGATGAGGACTTGGGCAAGATTTTAGGAAAATGTTCATCACATTCTGGAGGGCGATTACAGAACATGTGACCCTGCTGCATGTGGAGAGTCACACTTCAGCGATTCGTCTTCACATTGTGTTTGTGTCCTGGGAAAAGTGTTCATCTCTGTCCTTTGCTGCCGAGCTTCAAAGGGCCACTTGCTGGTGTCTGGGAACATGCCACAGAACAGGGAGGGGCTCCTGCTCCTAGTTTCTGGCCTGTGCTCAGTGCTATTCAATTACAATTTTTTTCGGCAATAAAAGCAAATTAGATCTCTAGTTGCTCTACCCGTGGCTTCTCCGAGCTGGCTGCAAAAGAGAATTCAGGACAGAGTTAGACAACAGAGCGCTGGGACTCTCCATTCTCTTGCTGAAATGAGTCCACACACATCAACACCAGCGGGAAGAACACTCTGCGTGGTGAACTGGCTCCTTATTCTGCTAATCACCCTCATCAAACAATTTCCAACAAACTCCTCGACGAACAGCAAGGGATTTGGGATGGGATGAAATGAAGCTCTTAAAATATCACACTGGCTCTAGCCTATCGCTTGGCAATTCCTTCATAGACTTTCCCATGAGGGGAGATGGGTCCATCTCTGCAGAGAATATTGAAACAGTCGGTAATTTAAAATATTTATGATCTGTCAACTCAAAAGAAAGCCCAAACTCTTTCCAGGAGAGACAAGACCTCCCTAATATAGCCTCTTCCCACTTTTGAGGTCTTCGTCTCCCACAAGCCTTCCTCTTCTCTTGACCCTTCCCCCCGCTCACCTTCTTGCTGTCCGAAGACTGTACCATGTTTATTCCTACCTCAGGCCCTTTGCACCTGCCTCAAATGCTTTCTTCCGATACTCTGCACAACTCTCTGTTCCTTTCATTCGTCTCTGTACTCAGAGAAAGCTTCCCTCACTGTAAAACCTAAAATAATCCCTTTCTTTTTGTCCCACAAAAATGAGCTCTATGGGCACAGGGACTTTATTTGCCCTGGTTGCTGCTCGGTCCCCAGCATACGGAAGAACACAGGAAACATGGCTGGCTTTTCAAAAAGCTGAGAGAAATAAACACAGATAGATCGACTGATATTTGGACGGCAACGTGTAATGAGGGAGGGAACTGCTTGTTTACTCACGATGTCAGCTCATGTCTGATTTATTTTTAGGAATGGGCCTTACGTCAAGAATGAAGAGAAAAGAGATGGGGATTTAATTAACTAGAACAAAGTGCATGATGAAAGCCGTGTTTCTGAAATCAACTTTTAAAAAATCGGAGGGTGATCAAGTCACAGAAACAAACTTTAGTATGTCCATAAAAAACCAGAAGTGTATTTGAACCACAAGGGGCCATACAAAATTGTGTGGCTTAGACAGAGGCCCCACCAAGACAAACGCCACCTTTCTGGTGCCAGAGCGTCCCGCGGCTTCTGTCCCTTCACCACAGCCCCCTGCTCACAGGGCTGCCCACAGAGGTGCCGAGCAAGGCCTAGGTCACCGGCCCCCAGGGACGTGCGCAAAGCACACGCAACCCCCCTCCATGGCCAAGGCCACCCGGCCCATCACCTGCACAGGGCGACTGATAAACACAGTGAATATTTAAATCAAAACATTTACTACTGGGCTGGGGATTTAGCTCAGTGATTAGAGTGCTTGCCTTGCAAGCACAAGGGCCTGAGTTCGATCCCCGGCACCACCAAAAAAAAAAAAAAAAAAACAACATTTACTACTGTAAAAGACGCATTGCCGTTAGGCCCTCCTCAGAGTCAAACTTGATGCTTCAAACACATTTACGTCATCATCACCGCCACATTCTGAAGCAGTTCTACAGTCCTCCTTCCTCAGCGTCTTCAAAAATATGGCGAATGCTGCTGCCAAGTGCCAAGCGATGGAAAGGCAGCCTCGTAAAAATATCACCATCTCTCCTGATCCGCCGTGTTCGCTGGACCTGGCACCGTGTAACTTCTGGCTCGTCCCCAAAGTCAAAATGACCATACAAGGTAAACATTTTTAATTGATTCAGGACATCCAAGAAACCATGACAGTGCAACTAAAGACACTCACCAAAGAGGACTCCGGAGCTGCTTCGGATAGTGGCAAGAACAACGGGCTAAGTGTGTTTGAAGCAAGCAGGAGTACTGTGAAGGCATTACTGGCAATGCCTCTTTTACTGCAATAAATTCTTATTTCAACACACATCGCCTTTTTCTCTTACACTTTGTACTGCTCCCCCCAGGCAGCCACCTAGCATTCTCGAGGAACACTCCCATGTGGCTCCTCCACCCTGGCACAGCCCTGAGCCTGTGTCTCTGCTCAGACACAGGAGGGCAGAGGAAGTGAGTGACCATCACGGCCACCATGAGGGAAAGCAGAATGGCGCCAGCCGAGTTCTCTCCACAACACAGCACCACGTTTGATGTCAAAATCCTGTGGGGAAGGCAGAGGTACGGGCACACTTCTGATTCTAACTTCAGACCTGATGCTTGGTGATGTGAAGCAAACGACTGGCTTTTACTTAGAATAGAACCCCAAAGTCTTGCCAGCTCTGTGATCTGGCCACCCCCCACCTCCCCATCTCTTGGGTCTCATCTCCTGCCTTCCTGTTTGGGACTCAGATCCAGATTACTGAGTTCCCCACTACTCCTTCAACCCCCCAGCAACCCCTGCCTCAGGGCCTTTGCATCAGTCCCCCCCAACCTGAACACTTACTTCCCGTGGCTGCTCTGAGCCTCCTTCCAGTCTTGTCAAATGCCAGCTTCTGCTGCAGATGTGCCCACACACCTGCTGGACAGTGTAGTCCCCAGTGTGCTCCCCTCATCCCTGCTGACTCCTTTCTCTGCTTTATTTTGTCCAAAAGATCTGTCATCTTCTAATATCCTGTTTTTTAAATATACATATATATATATTTAATATATTTATTTTCTATCTTCCTCCACTAGAATGAAAGCCTTGTAAGGTGAGATTCCGTCTTCTCTGGTCGGTTTACTTGAGTGTCCCCAACCCTAGAGCCTGGCACATTCGTGCTGCTGGGGTGGGGTGTATTCACAAGAGGCTGCCAGAGCCGTTGAGGGGTGCTGCTGTGGAAAACGGGGTTGAGGTGCCCAAAACCCAGGTCTTGAGAACCAACAGTGTCCAGCAGCTATAAGGGAGCGTCTCCACAGGCCCCAGACACAAGGCAGAGCAGCACCCAGCGTAGTCTGTGGGCCGAGGGCAGCAGGATGGGGACAATGCGGGGCAGCTCAGCTTAGCGGACCAGCCACTCTGGCTCTGGCGGCCGCCTGGGAGCCACTTGGAGACACTGGACAGCAGTGGACGGCGCCCAAGGTGCTGGTGGACACAGCCGGGAGGCCAGAAGGGAGATGGGGCAGAACCAGCGGTGCCACCCAGGCTGCTGTCCGGGCCTCACAGGTAGAGGGTTGCACAGGAGCATTCAGGATCGATAAAGAATGAGGGACAGGGAGCCCAGCAGCAATACTCTGCGTCAGAAGAAAGAAAGAAGGCTAAAAAGCAAACTGGCCATTGTGCAGATTTTTCTTTCCTGGTCCTGGGGATGGAACTCAGGGAACCTCACACTGAGCTGAATCCCTAACCATTTTTTTTGCTTTTGCTTTTTTATTCTGAGACAGGGTCTAAGTCACTAAATTGCCCAGGCTGGGCTGAAACTTACAATCTTCCCGCCTCAGCCTCCTTGAGTGCTGGGATAAGCGTGCGCACCACCAATTGCACAGATTGTTAAAGAGATTTAAAGCAGTGTATGGCGTGACGGATACACACAGATGCACAGAGACACACACACACTCAGATACACACAGGCACACGCACTCGGACACAAACACACACCAGGACACAAAGCAGGGAGTCGAATGCATTCTAGGGACAGCGATTCCTTTTTTTTTTTTAAATCTTTTTTTTTGTTTCTTTTTTTTAATTAGTACATGTTTGCAATTCACGACAATCATTTCATCCTCACGCCACTTCCCCAGCTTGCGTATTAGTTGTTCCACTAACAGTGTCAATCTCAATCAGTCCAAACTAGCTGCACTAGAAAAATTACGTTTTAATTCATAACAGCAAATATAAGACAAAATGTGGTGACTGACCTTTAAGTAAAATCCTGGCATCATTAGGGATTTCCTGTCAGTCCTGTTTTTCGGTACACAATGGCGGTGTTTTCTTTTAGGGCAGTATTTGTATCTCAACTCGGGGAGAAAGTCTTGTTTCAGAGGTCACTGCTCCTCTTGAGTCCCATTAAGTGTGAGCTCTAAGCAGGTAATAACCAAACTGCCAAAGTGCCTAATGAGGCAGGATATCATAATTAATAGACCTGACTTTGGGAATGCTCAAAATTTAATAAGTGATATTTTATAGTGATAATCTCTAGTTTCTAATGATGAGAAAAATGATTAAGCCTTTGTAATACCAGCTGCGGTAAAGAGTAAAGAGAAAGCCAATGGGCTAATGGCTTTCTACTTACAGGTAACCAACAGGCTCATTTATTATATGCTGTATGTTTGCTGCCTCTGTTAACTCATCTATTTACGCCGAATTTTTATGCCACGGAATAACTTGAAATTATTCTTTTTACATTTATCTTAGCCTTTTCATCAGTATCAAGGAATTTATGCTACAATCAAAGGTGTTTACATGGCCTGGCACAGAATTGAGATGAGTGGCCAGACTTGCACAGAAGTGGCTGCCCATCCTGGGACTGGGGATTCCAAGCCAGCCACAGTGTGATACTTTAGCCAGAACCTCTTTTCCTGACTTAAACTGTCTGATGCCCCTGTTTCCATCAATTCCCACATCCTTGGCAGCACACAGACAAAAGAATGAAGGTCATATAGGCCACTTCCAAGATTTAGCTATTACAAGTTGTGCTGCTATAAACATGCGTATGCATGTATCACTGTAATATCATGCCTTTAACTCTTTCAGGAAGACACTCAGAAAAGGTATAGGTGGATCAATATATATGTGATGGAGTACTACTCAGCCATGAAGAATGACAAATCAAGCAATTTGTGAGAAAATGGATACACCTTAGACCACAAAGCTAAGTGAAATAAATCAGACACAGATAGTTAAATATCACATGGTTTCTCTCACATGAAAAAGTCAAGCATATACCGCAGCGATATATGCACACCCATGTTTACAGCAGCACAGTTTGTAATACCTGAATCTTGGAAACAGCCCAAATGCCCATCAACAGCGGAATGGATAAAGAAAATGTGGTTATTTTATACAATGGAGTACTACTCTGCCATAAAGAATGATAAGCTTGAGATATTCCTAGGTAAATGGATGCATCTTGAGATCATACTCTTAAGTGAAATAAATCGGACACACCTGTTTAAATACCCATAGTTTCTCTGGTGTGAGAAACTGAAGTGTAAATAAAGACTAAAATGTATCATATTGGGAAAGAGAAGAAAGCGTCCAAATGGGAAAGGGAACAAGGGAGAGGGAAAGGAACAGAGGGACAAGAGAAATAAGAAATGGAAGGAAAAAATGGAAACGAAGCTTTTGTAAATAGGGAGGGAGGAGGGGGTGAGGGGAGGGGAATGGGAAAAAAGAAGCAACAAGGTATATCATGTACAGGTACAAATCCCCAATGATGAATGTTATCACTATGTACATCTAAAATGTACCATTCAAATAAAATAAATTAATAAAAAAAAAGAAAAACTCATGCATAAATAATTTAAAGAGCAAAACAAAAGACAGATGATAGGAAACAGAGAGGCAGAGTTCATGGAGATAAGTAAGAAGGGGCTCTAGGGATGGGGGAAGGGAAAGGAGGGGAAGGGCAACAATATATGAAGGAAGACAGGTATAATGCATCAGAACAGACTGAAGCCTTTATTATATAAAGAACTCCTAGAGATCAATAAGATAAACATATCAATAAGAATGGCAAAGAAATAGACAAGCAATATGCAGAATGCTTTGTAGAGAACCATACCATTCCAAGGTATTCTGTTTTCAAACACAAAGCATAATGTTATGTTTTTATTTGTATCTGTATATAACAAAGGATGGAAATAGGAAAAGAAAGAAGGAAGGAAAGAAGGGAGGGAGGGAGGAGGGAGGAAAGGAGAAGGATCCTATTTTAGTAATTAGTCTGAGCAACAGTACCAATTAAGGAACCTTCAAAAACACAGAGCTCCTAACACCAAGCTTTTAATCAAAAACTCAGAGCCTAGAAAGCTGTATCTTTCAACATTCCTCAGATGACTGATAAACCTAGTTCAGAATTCAAAATTCGGAAATTGTTGGTATAAACCAGGGGCTGGCAAAGTATAGCCACAAGCCAAATCCAGTGTGCTTTTGTCAATAAAGTTTTATTGAAATTCAGCTACAGCCACTTGTTTCTGTGTTGGCTGCTTGTGCAGTGCACCAGCCACTGAGTAGTTGGGACGGCGATTATCAGGCCCACAAAGCATATGCGGAATTTATTATCGGTCTTTTAGTTTGCCAGCCCTTTAGTTCGCCAGCCCCGATCTAGACAGTACAGACTTTGAGCTCAGAAAGAGAAGAAAACAGGTGAGTAGGGTCACTTGGAAAAACTTCAAAGAAAAAAATCATCTGGGACAGGGCTGGATAAATTTGCTAGCAACCTCATCTATTTTTTTCTTCCCCATCCAACTCTCTTATTGGATTGGTATGCACCAAGAGTTTAAATACTAGAAAGACCTTCTACACCATACAATTTAAGAAATCAAACTTTCTTCTAATCATTATCATGTACAGAAAAATAGAGGACAAATCTTGGCACCAAGAGAGAAATACTTACCTAGACCATCCACCATGAAGCAAGACCATAGTGAAGGGTTGTATTCCCACCTTTGGTTCCATGAAAGGAATGTAGAACTCTTTCCCACTGCCCTCCACCCATCATCTGAACTAAATGGGCAGGAATCATAGGCAGCCCACTGTGGAAACTCAGTACAGAAATATGGGAATCCTGGCGGCAGGGGTGGTGGGGGGGGAGGACCACACAGACCAAGAGCAAATGGCAAGAGAGCATCTGTCAACATCTACCAGCTAGGAGGGCAGGACCACAACAAAGATGACTCCAAACTTAAGAGTTACTGAAAAAATGAGAATGAACAATCACTACCCTGAGGCACCGTGACAGAACTAAAAAAGCTGGCTGGGGTTCTGCGCTCACGTTGTAGGTGACCTTCAGAAAGACAAGAAGTTTCCTGGGGCTCGGCATCCTCAGCTCTAAAGGAAAGGACGGGCCTAGAGAGCTGTAATGTCCTTTCATTTCTTAGCATTGTGTTTCTGTGTTCAAAAAAGAAATTGCTCTGGTTGTAAATGTCATCTTCATGCTCAAAGGGAAATGAACAATGTTGGGGTCCAGCTGTCATAGTATTTTTGTCTTAAAAAGGAATTTTTCCCACTTTCTTCAATAAGGAGCTCAACTATATTCCAACACCAACTGCTTCCCCACTAGGAAGAAAGATAGAAAAAACACAAGTCACTGCGGTGCTTATGCCAAGTGTAGATTCAGCCAAGAACTGCATCCCAAAATGTTTTTTCTAAATTCAAATAATAAAAATATTCATTCACTTTTCTGAACCAAGAACTATGTACCTTACTGAAATATATGATTTATGTTTTGATGTTTATTTTCACGTTAAGAACTCTAGATCTACTAAAAAAAACTCATTACAAGACTAGGCTGGCAGTCAGTATTTCCTCTTGTTTCTGAGTCCACTTTATAGAAATTAGTGTCTCCTGAATTTTGCATGTGTGTTGAGTCACATTTATAAGCAGGCTAAAAAGAAACTGCAGGCAGAATTCAAACCTTTGACTATGAGACAAATCCATTAAAATGATTTCTTACATGTCTAGTTGTTTCCCTGCTTGTTCACGGCGTCTCCAAAACATGCTGGATTTGGAAATTGTCTTGAACTCACAGTACATTACTGTAATCTGGTTAACATGCATAGTCACTAAATCATCCTGATGAATCTCTAAGCCCTGCTCAGTTGCGGATATATCAAGAACGAAGCGAATTTTCTTTAAAACCTGGCATCCCCTCCATCTCTCGGTTTCCATATTTTATTAAATTCTGGGAGCACGCAACTGCATTTCTGGCATAGGCACTCCAGCCTCAGAGGCAGTGCTTCTTTCTTCTTCCTCTTCTTTTAGTAACTCATGGATCCTTTTCTTACAGTAGAAACTTAGAAAACACTGCTAGTGCGTAAATTCTGTTTCACCTCTCATTGGAGACACTCAGCAAACTCTTTTTACACGGTAACAATGCCATGAACCCAGGAGAAATGTCAACGCTTGCCTCCCCGCCTACTCAGGAAAAAGCCTGCAGACAAACTGGGAATTAAACTTCCTATGGAGATCACAAAATCGTTTCAACTGGTGCAGAAAAGGTGTTTTAGTAAACTCAACATTCACCTAGCGTGAAGACTTTCAGCACACCAGGAATAGAAGGGACCTTCTTTAACCTGATAGAGGGTCTGCAAAAAGCTTTTGCAAATATAGTATTCATTGGTGAGGAGTTGAGGGGTTTCTCTCTGAAACTAAGACCAAAGAAAGGATGTATGCTACCACCACTTCCACTGAACACTGCAGTAAGGCCCTAGCCGGTGCAATGAAGCAAAAATAAAAAGAAGGCAGAGGTATAAATAACACATGACACTAATGTGGAGTAGTGCGGAGATGTAAAAACATAGTGGATACTCAATAAATCTCTCTTGTCTGCAATAAAGAAGAGACCACAATGCTTTCTTTTGACCTCCTCTGTGTTCACAGACTTCCTACTAGTTGAGGGTTCTTCTCTATCGTCTAAGCCCAAAGCCCCAGAACCTTGAGAAAAGGTTGGAGAGAAATCTGCAGGCATCTGAGACCAGGTGTGAGAGCAGAACCCAGGGCCACCTTCTTTGGGAAAGGTTTTGGTTTAACTATCAAGTGCCAAGCGTGTTAATGGACCTGGCTGGCCTCTGGACTACTTTGATGTGTTTTTCTCTCTACAGGCATGCTAAATTCCTTCTGCTCTTTTTTCAGCTTTTCTAGCCTTAAGTGGAAACAGCTGCTCTAATTTTAATGCCCATCTGCTCCCAGGAATGGGGCAAGAATCAGCGGCTCTGCAGATAAATTCAAAGTCTTCATGTTGTCCAACTTCATTTACCTGAGATGAGCCTTCTATAGCCAGTAGGCTGAATATCGGAAGCTTATCTAGGAAAAGAACTAAAAAGAAAGAAAGAAACTTCAAGTTACTAAAAGAGCAGACCGTGGAGCTCCAGTAGCAATTGTTTGTAAGTCAACAAGAGCCAAAGACCCTGCAATGGCAGGCATGCTCCATCAGCCATCTCGTTGCATGGCAGAGAAGAAGGTCTCTGGCCAGCAATATCTTCTCAAAAGCCAGGTGTTTTTCTGCAAGAAAGCTTCAAAAGCCTTTACAGTTTTGCAATACAGAAGAGACAAAAGAAAAATAATAAAGGAATGTAAAAACTGGGCTGAGAGTGGAAAGGGTCATCCACAAAAGCCCTGCCAAGTAGAAACTGCCCTGGGTCCTACAGGGAGGAGGCTCCACAGGCTGGCAGTCAGGGCAGGAAGCAGAGGGGACACAGGCAGAGGGCACCATCGCCAGGACTTGGCAGCCCTGTGGATACAGGACAGCCCTTCAGGGAAGCAGCAGAATGTACCACATGCATGTGTTGTTTTAAAACCCAATACGTCAGCAGAGAGCTGGCACCCGTCAAACTGCATGTGCACAGCTCTGCAACAAAGGGCCAGAGCTCTGAAGAAGCTCTGCAAGACCAAACATCTAAACTGTCTCTTTAAAAATGCGAATATTTAGCATCTCCAATTAAGGTGTGAAATGAGGGGGCAAGAAAAGCCCGCGGGGAAAACCATCAGTGAAGCAGAACCCTACAGAATCAAGAGTTTCTCAGCAAACTAATTTTTGAGCACAGAGCACCTTCTGAATTGTTTTCAGAATGTGGATGAACCCAATCTCATTTAAAATGCTTGCCAAGTGGGACAAGGAGAACAGTTAGTGTGAAAAGATTACAGACAACATGACTCACCTTGCATGCACAAATGCTGCAGCTCTCCATAGAACAAAAACAACTAGTGGGAAATTTCACCATGTACGACTTAGGTCATTGTGACAGACTTAACTAATGGTCAGGCCCTTTCTACAGCTAAAAATGTACTTTCGAAATTAGACAAAATAAAAAGTGCTGTAATTCAGAGGTGAGTTTTTAAAGGGGGCAAAGGGAAAGAGAATTCTCAAATTTCAGAGATAATAAGAGAATTCACACCCCAAGGAGTTAGCAGAACAGAACACTGCGCTGACTGTAGAGATTACAGACCCGAAAATAAGACTCTAGGGCTGGGAATTTGGGTCCTAGGAATCACATGGGGATGGGACATGCGACCTTGGGCACAGAAGAAGAGGCAGCTATAACGGAGCCCACACAGAAAGCCTCTCGGTGCCAGGCGGAGGGAAACAAGATAAATCTAGCAGAAAAACCAACACCCCAAGAAGAGTTGCCCGTGAGTAATCAAACCATCCCACATCGACGTCAACAACTTCCCCTGGTGTGGCCTTTGTAACCTAAGAAACTAACATGAAAAATTTTTCCAGGATCAGTACAGCAATAAAGTGACATTTCCTAGCACAAGGCATGAGAGACTCACACATGTGCACAAAGACATTTATCATGAGTTCACGATAAAAACTTGTCAAACCACACGAGGGAAAAAAAATGACAATACCACAATTCTAGCATGTGGAAAAGGGTCAACAAAACCCTTTCCTATGCCACACGAATACACACGTGTGTATTGCTTAAAGTAGATCTGATACGTGATTACCCGCTTAGCTGACCTGATTAACTGTTCTGTATCTTTATTAAGAGAACGTCTACCAAAGAATATTAATAGCTAAGATTTCTGAATGCTTGCATTATGCCTGGCACAGTTCTCAGTGTTTTTCCTGCACTGACCCATTTACTCTTTACAATAACTCTCCAAGGCAGGTACTATTATCTGTATCTCGCAGCTCTGAGACTAAGCAGCATGCCACAGTCCCTCGGCTAGAAACATAAAGAGAATCCTAATCGAGGCAAACAATACAATTCCAACAAAATTCCACATTCCCTATTTTTTCTAATTCATCAAATCAATCCAAAACTTATAGAGGAGATGAAGGACCAAGTATTTCCAAGATAATTTGTAGAAGAATGCTTATTTTCCCTACCAAGAATAAAAATTTTACTGTATATCTATAATAATCACAATTTGTAATACTGACACAAAGGTAGATCAACTGAACAATGTAACAGAAAGAGAATGCATAGAGATTTACCATATAAAGAAATTTAGATATAGCAGGGAACATATTAAAATTATTATAGGAAAGATAAATTTCTTCATGATACTTGCATAATTGCTGGGTCCTTATGTCTAACATAAATATCTAACTCATTCCATAAATGGGTACACACATACACACACACACACACACACACACACACACACACTTCCAAGTGGATTTGGTATCAAAATGTTAAAAATACAACCTCAAATCAGGGGTTGGGGTTGCGGACTTAGCTCAATGGTAGAGCACTTGCCTAGCAAGTACATGGCCCTGAGTTCGATGCCCAGCACTTCCCTCCCCCAAAAAATCAAGGGTTAGAAAACCACAGCTTGTAGACCAAATCTGGCCCATCACCTGATTTTTGCAAATAAAGTTTTATTAGAACACAATCACACCCATTAGTTTATTCAGTGTCTATCGCTCCTTTCCGACAGCTATTATAGATGTAACAGAGAAGGTGGGGCCCTCAGAGCCTGAAACACAGTCATGCCTTACACAAAGATTCGGTCAGTAGACCACATATTCAGTGATGGTCCCACAAAACTGCAACAGAACAAAGAGGAATGCAGGGCTGAAGAAGAGGGAAGAAAAAAAGAAACTGCAGGAAAAGAGAAAGAACCCCGAAGAATTCAAAGAATGAGGGGCTTAGGGGAAGCTTTTGCAGACTTCAACAATCTCCTTTAGAAGCTTGAAACCGTGGACCCGGCATCGAAAGGTTTTCTTGAACAGAGGAGGATGCTCACGTTGTATTATCTGCCTACGTGGATCTTTAAAAAAAGGCACAAACCAAGCAAAGGTCCTCGGGAGGAGCCTCATCAGGATCCACAGGAGCGCCAGGAGACACCTGGTCACGACAGGAGGGGACAGCGCTGCGGGTGTCCTTGCCCCTGAGACCCTCCAGGGGGACAAGGTGTGGCGGAGGAGGACAGTGGCAGTGATGACCCTGACCCTGCGTAGGCCTCGGGTCATGTGTGTTTGTGTCTTAGTTTTTAAGAAGTTTAAATCTATTAAAAAAAAAGGTTTTAAATTTTTTAGAAATTCCAAAATACTGATATAAATTAAAAATATCTTTGTATAACATTTTGGTGTTTCGAGCTAAGTGTTATTAAAAGAATCAGAAAGTTGAAAGAATTTAAAAATTTGTGAAGTAAGCTAGAATTAATCTAGTATTAAAGACGGAAAATAAATTGCATAAATTTAGTGTGGCCTCGATGTCCGGGGTGTGTAAGGTTTGCGGGAGCACACGGGAAGGTCCCAGCCGGCTCACCCCTCCCCACCTACTCGCCCGGCGGTACTTCCCATCCTGCAGGGTCCCCCCACACAGGAAATGCCTCTGCAGCTGCAGCACCTTCATCATTCGCATTGTGTTTTTACTGTACCTTCGTATGTTCAGATGCACAGGTACAATGGTGCCTTGGTTCGCGAGCTTCCTTCCTTCCACAGCTCTGGTCACAAACTGAATTGGATGAGAACTGGATCAAATTCAATGGTCAGGTTCAATGTTGACCTTACAGGGAAATTTGATTTGGTTCTCGTCCAATTCGGTTTGCAACCAGAATCATGGAAAGAATTAAATTCGCAAACCAGCGTGCCACTGCGCTTCCCGCTGTGTTACAACTGCCTGCAATGTTTAGTACAGCGACATGCTATACAAGGTAGCAGCCTGGGAAGAACCAGCTGTAGCATACGGCAAAGGTGCACGCACAGCAGCCCATTCCACCAAGGATTAAGTACAGTCTAATGCACTTATGCAGCGCGAAGTCACCTAATGTGCTCTTGCTGCCACACAATGCATGACTTCATTAATGTGTCCTCGCTGTTAAGCAGTGTATGACTTTATTTGGTCTCCGGTCTTTTACAGAAAGTTTACCAATTTGTGCTCTAGACAAAATACAGGAGAATATCTTTATGACACCAAAATAGGAAAGAATCTCTTGGATAAGACTCACAAAAGATGAACATATTAAACTGCATCAAAATATAAATGAATGTACTAGAGCCACATGTGAAAACTACAGACAAATTTTAGAAACCCATTAATGAGTGAAAAATCAAGTTGTGGAAAGATTGTGCAATGTAACTTCTATGCCCATTCTGCACCTGTTGTAAATACATATATAAAAACCCTGCGACAAGAAAGGACCTAAGGACTTAAGCAACAAGAAAGCTTAAATACCACCTCAGAACAACAGTTGTATCTGGGTAAAGCGGTCTAGAAATGGGGTTGAGAAAAAGTAGCAGATGTGGTAGGGAACAGTAGGCTTCCACTCTCTCTGGCTGTTTTGTGTTAAGTCTGAAGCCAATATTATTTTTTTTTAAATCTGAAGCCAAGGGATTGGGGATTTAGCTCAAGTGGTAGAGTGCATGCCTAGCAAGCACAAGGCCCTGAGTTCCATTCCCAGCACCCCCCCAAAAAAAATCTGAAGCCAATACAGCAGAATGGTGGCTCCTGAATCTCAGAGGCTGACATATTATTCTCTGTGCTTTTTTGTATATTTGAAATACTTCCTAATAAAGATTGTAGCTAAAAAAGTGGCCCTCATCACTGACGCACCTGCTCACCACAAGCTTACTCTAGCCTAGAGGTCAAAATCTCTGGCCCACAGATCAAATCCTGCCCAGAATCTATAGTTGTACAGTCTGCAAGTTAAGAATGATTTTTACATTTTTAAAGACTGAATGAAATCAAAAGACTATTATCTCCATACCATATGAAAGTTGGATAAAATTCCAATTTCAGGGTCCATAAATATAGTATTATTGGTATCGGACCACACTCATTTGTTTACATATTATTTGGCTGCCTTCATATGACAATAGCAGAGTTAAATAGTTGCTACAGGGACTCTGTCACCCCAAAAGCTGAAAATATTAACAACCTGCCCCCTTCCGGGGAACATCTGCTGGCCCTGCACTGGGCCAGAGAAATGGGCACAAGCTCTTCCCCCAACAGTGCTGCTGAAGGGAAGTGATTATAAATGTTATATCCATATTGGTACTGTCACACACTGTGGCTTCTATGTATCACCTAACGCCAGAAATGGCAAGGACAATTTCCAGGCATGGGTTCTACCATCTACTTTTTATAGCTTCAATAAAAGGGCTAAATAATTATAGAGCTCCCCCAATGAGACAGGAGTAATGTCTGGAAATATTTTTACTATCTTCTTCCCCAGAATTATATCACTGATTCAACTCATCAACTGGAAATATCCAGAACATGAATTTTATCACATGAGAAATTTCATGAGGAAAATCAATCCGACCTGCAAAAACTGTAATAGGACTTCAAATAACTGCATAATTTTATAGATGATTCTTTAAATATCTTTTGCGCCTCCGGTTCTGTTTAAAGTGAAATATTAAAACTGCCCTGGTAGCATTCATTTGGATGATAGAAAGTTTTCAGAGACTGGAATGAGCCACACCCAACAGACCCAATCACAAGTTCTGAAAATAAACATGAAGGAAAGGATGGACGCCCTTTAACCGTGAAGAGTGCGAGTGACCAGGAAAGGCAGCGTCTGTGGCTGTTGTCATGATATACAAATCAAAGGAAATGCTCCAAACAGCCTCCGAGTCAACAGTCCTAGGACAGCAGGCTTCCTGGAGTGCATAAGCTCACTCAGAGGAGTGTTACTCACAAAGACATCCGCTCCATGTTCATACTTGGGATCTGCATTCAGACAGGCACTCTGATCATTTACACTATCCAGAGGGGAATCTGCCTCCTGGAGAGGGTCATGGGGAATGTAAATGTATCCACATTTGTCCATCTGAAAATGCATAGAACTTGCCATTTGGAAGACCACTCTCCAGAACGGGATTACAGCCTCAGGTCCTTTCACAGCGATTTTTACATAGTTTCATCCCCAGCAACAACAATGGCAGGGCCAGGAGGCTTCCGCCCTCGGTTCCCAAACTGGGTGCCGAAGTGTAATGCCATGAATTATATACAATTTTTTTTACATTTTCAAGAGAAACACAGGATATACGACTTCTGTCAGATGTCACAAACTACCAGCTGGAGGTAGTTCTTGGTTTCAACATTAAATCCCATTACAATCTTTTGATGACACCACATCTTTTCAAAGCTCGTATTTTAGCAATTGCAGTGATGAGAAAGCAAATGTACCATGACAGCCCGTATGAACAGGAAGTTAGGTGATCAACTAACAAGCTGTCCAGTGCCCAGTAGACACACACTCCCCGTTAGTATAAGAATGAAACAAAGGTGTATCATTTTCTTTCAGTCTATGTGTATTATTATTTCCAAACCACTACAAAGTTATTTGGATAGAAGTTGTTGGACTCTAATAACTTAATGAGCAGAATCATTAGCAAAACCTTTCGACCCAGAGCATTCTAAAATATTTACTGTGACACCGAGATCGTCATGAACCAAGAAATTTGGGGAACTTCAGACTTGTATCAAAATGGTTGTTGTGAAGCAGTATACTAAAAAATTGTACACAAAGTGTAGTACTTTATAAATAACTTCCGTGAAAAGTAAATTTCCACTTCAGAACACAGAAATCTCAATGCTGTGGGTTGAGATCTGGACAGCCGCGTGGCCGTCCACCAGTCCTCGTCTTCTGAAACGAAGAGCTGACATTTCAGCAGACCAGAAGACAAGCCACAGAGACAGCAGGACTGAAAACCAGCAGGCTGGCATTGCACGCCATTGACATAGCCCCAAAACATGCCCCCAAGCACTCTGGAGTTTAACCTCCCCTTGACACCCAAGCCAGGCTTCACCCGCTCTTTCTGGAGAAGCAAACCAAGATCCCGAGAGAGTTTGGGCGTCACACATGAGAGGACAGGATTCAATCTCAGTTCCCCGAAACTATCTCCACCTGCTCCACGCTCACAAGAAACCACAGACAACAAAGTGGCAAGGGACACAGTCCACTCGACCATTCAGCCTCAGTCTTTGCGACACTCTCTTCTGCAATATGCAGGTGAGGAACAGAAAGCTACCATGATTTGAATGTGTCCCCCGAAGTGCGCATGTTGGAAACCTAATCCTGACAGCATCCGTGTTGAGAGGGGTGACTTGGGAAAGCGATTAGGGTTCTGTCATCCTGAATGAATAAGGCCATTACTGCAGACGTGGGTGATCGTGGGGAGGAGTTCCTGACGAAAGGGTGAGCTTGGCCACCTTCCCTCTCTCACACACACACACATGCTCATTTGACTTTCTGCCTCCTAACACACAGCAAGAATGACCCCACAGATGCTGGCATCTTGGCATCAGACTTCTGGCCTCCAGAACCAAGAGAAGTACATTTCTATTATTTATAAATTACCCTTCCTGTGGCATTCTCTTATAGCAGCACAAAATAGCCTACACTTTCTGATATCTACTAATTTTTTGGTTTGGAAGCTCATCAGTCACAATGTGGATCAGTCAAGTGTTTGCTGCAAACTGAGGACAACTGTCTTCAGGAGTCCGGTATAACTAGGACAAAATCCCAGCCCAGCCATAAAATACCTCCTAGTCCTTGAGGAATTCCAACAACTTCTCAGCCCCACAGTTTTTGCATAATTGAAATGAGGATAATAATGCTTTCCTTGAGGAATTGTGCAGAAAAAATCTGAGAGTCGATACAGAATTTTGGTTGGTATAGTTGGGGGTCCTGGTCACTCAGATAGCCGTCAAGGAAGACTTCAACCGTGTCTGCAGTGGGGGAATCAGACACTACTGGTCCTCTTGATGCGCTAGGGACCCTAAGGAAGCCTGAACACCAAAAAGGACAAAATGTCCCACAGGGAGAGTTACCCTAAAAATGGCCACAGCCACAAGGACACCTGGAAGAAGGAGAACAGCTCTGAGTACAAAGCATATGCTGATACTGGTCTCTGGCTGACCCAGCTTTCCATGAAGGGTGTCCACTGGGAGAGCCGCCCCCCCGAAGGTCACAGCACCGCTGCTGCAGCAACCCCATATGGCCCCAGAACTGAGCCAGCAAGAGACAGGCCTGGAGAAGGATGGCACCAAGCTATTTAGCCAAAGTTCTGTTTTGAGGCTTACTGAGCTCTAAACCAGGTATCTCTGGGCTTCTGTCCTTGCCTCTACCTGTGAATAATTCTGTGAAGGACTCCGGCCATTGACTCTCATTACACCTCTGTGCACATATGGTGGGCTACTCTACTACTATGTGTTACAAAGAAAACACTCCAATATGCAAAATCACTTTAGATCAAAATATGCATTTTCATAAATGTACAAGTGACTCACTAAACTAGGACAATGGCTTGGCTCTATTGAAAACTCAATCACATTTCTGTCATTAAAACATTTGCATTGCAAAATGTCTGACACGAGATACAGTTATCAGCATCTCTATTGTCTCCGACACTTCAGAGGTTTTCAGCAAACAGAGTCATTAAAATCTAATTTTGCTGAATACAATATAGATTAATAGCCAGTTCTCATTCTATAAATATCACTTCTAAAAACAGGAGTTTTGCTGGTAAAGAAAAGAAACAAAATCTAAATACCATTACCAATCACTACCGTAGCATTTTAGTGGTTTGGAAACCAGTGCATACTATTGGAAAAGGCAAAATCAAGCTTTCAAGTTATATGACCACAAAATTCACGTGAATTACAGTCACATCAAACTCAATTTATAAGCCACAGCATGTTCAATGTATTGTGTAGAAAATAAAATTGATGATAGAAATTCTCATATATTGAGTATATTTTCTACAGCAGTGCTATAATCATTACAACCATTATTTCTAAACCTAAAAATAACTCTGGGAGGCAAAAATTATCAATGCCATTTTAGAGGTGAGAAATTCAAGATACAGAGAACTTAACACACCACAAATATACTACCATATGACACAGGGAAAAGTCAAATCAAGATTTCTGCCTTTCAAAAAAAAATAGAGACGGAGAGTGAGAGAGAGAGAGGAAGAGAGACAGAGAGACCAAGTTCTCTGGGTGGTTTCATTTGGTTTTTTCCCCTTTTAATCACTCACTTTCTAAGGACAGCTTGATCTGTGTGAATCTAAGTAAGCACACATTGAACAACAAACTAGTGTGAAAATCCTTAGTCTTTGTTTCAGCCACTCTTGACAAGTGCTGAGCTTTGGATTTGTAATTATGCGTGCTAATTGAAAGACATTACCACACAGATGAAGCAAGTCAGGCGCAAAGTAAAAACAATTCTATGTTCAGCATTGCAAGGAATTGGAGATTTGTATCTAAAGAGGAGATCCAAGATCCATCAGAAGAACCAGGGCACCAGCCGTCAGCCTCTGGGCATCCAATTCCCTGGGAGCGTGAGCCAGCGCCATGCCCTGGCTGCTCCTGGCCTTCAGTCTGCCCTCCTTGCTGGTTGGCAGCATCACATCCTCGGGCCATTGAGGCAGCTCTGTAGGCCTCTGAGTCTTTCTGGAGCTAGACCAGGGCTTTCTCTAGGCTACAGAACAATGCGAGACCCAGACTCGGGGTCCTGAGTTCCAGCCCTGCCTCCTCTGCTGACTAGACAGTGATGGTGATTCTGAATTGCAGGTTCATCGTATAAAAACCCAAGTGGGGCTGGGGACGCAGCTCAGTGGTGGAGCATTTACCTAGCTGGGTTCCCTCCCCAGCACAGAGAGGGAAAGAAAGAGAAGGAGAGGGGACAATTCCCACCTTCCTCGCGGCTGGATGGGGAAATCAAGTATGGTGTGCAATATGATCATAAACAATTATTATGACGTTGTGTTTGCCTCACACAACACAAGATATGGTCACCTGAAGTCTAACATTCTCTATGCACAGCAGTTTAAGACTTTAGGCAACTCTATGATAAGCCCAAAAGGCCTTGATTCTCAGAGTGGGACTCAATTATAAACTGGCCATGTAGCGTCCAGGTGATGGTAATAAGATAAGAACATAAACATGACCCATTATTTCAGCCAACTCAGACCTCTCCAAGAATACATTCATCATGGACACTCAGGGACATTGTGTGTCCCTCCTTCCTCTTCCTGTCCCCCAAACCACTGCTATGAAAGAAAGAACACTAGCCAAGGAATCAAAAGAACAACAACCATCTCTATCCACTTACGGGAGTCATCGCCCCTCTCTGGGTGGCATGGATTAAACAAGGGAAGTGTCTAGAATCCACACAATGTCTAGGGCCCTTAAAAGTGCTACCTTTTTTTTTTTTTTTTTTTTTTTTTGCGGGTGCTGGGGATTGAACTCAGGGCCTTGCACTTGCCAGGCTAGCACTCTGCCACTTGAGCTAAATCTCCAACCCCAACCTTTGAAAATGTTATTAATATCTAATACCTGAGGGTGGTGCTGGGGAAAAGGCTGATACCTCCTGGGTGAGCCTGCCTCACGTATCTTAAATCATAGTGTTTACCTGGACTGGCCTGACCTGGTCTCTGGCTGAGGGGACTGTGTGGCGATGTAGATGGGACGATTGGTGCAGGTTGCTCGCCAGCCCCCATATCAAAGTGCTGAAAATCTGTCCTGGAAAGGTCCTAAAGATGACACAGACCATACCAGAGCACGTCCGCACAGAGGTATCAAAAGATGAAAAGCGGGCATTTTGACCTTGCATTGCTTTCAAAATAAGAAACAATAAATTCATTAAATAAGAATGTTTTATCTCACTTGAGCTTATTTAGCAATACTCAATTTAAAAAAGTGAGATGGAGAGAATGTCAGTAAAAGGAACCAAGGAAAGAAAGGAGAGGAGGAAGTGAAAGAGGAAGGAAGGAAGGACGGAAGGAAGGGAGGGAGAGATGGAGGGAGGAAGGAAGGAAATAGCTATTTTCTTAAAGCTATAACAATAAATTTGCATTCTAGCTTGGAGATTATTCATAGCTAGAGTTTGCAGTATTTAGATACAATTTGTTCAAATAATTGCAACCTAATTATATGGAGCTATTTGAAATACTGATTTGCTTCCCATTTAATTTAAAATCTTGTCACCTGTGAGTATTATTCCAAATAAGCCTCTCGTAATTTAGACAATGAGAAATTAATTGCATTTTTTAAGATAGCTTTTCTTAGATACAACTGTTCTCAACAACTTAGAGCCCTCTGGAAAGGCTGTGAAAGACAGACCCATGAGCTCTCTGGGAGGCTGAGGCAGGAGAATAGAAAGTTTGAGCCCACCCAGGACAACACGGTGATTTAGCAAGACTCTGTCTCAAAATAAAAAAATAAAAATAAAAATGGCAGGAAGTGTCCCTCTGTTCAATCTCTACCACCACCAAAAAAATAAAGACCCACAAAACACATCAGTTGCAAACCTTTTTCAATTTTATAACCCTAAAGAGTTTTTTTTCCTAATGTTTTAAATCATTTATTTCCAGACCTTATAAAGAAAAGAGAAAAAGACTGTGTTGTTAAGCAGGAAAAGAGTCTCATCTCAGGTCAGAAATCCAGTCCTTGGTCCTCTGATCTTGGACAAGTCATCTGACCAAACTATAGTCGTGAAAAATGGAACTACATTTAATACCTTTATTATGTTTTTTTAATATTTGATCCCAGACTCAGCAATTCTCCACTCAAACTGGGTTGCCCTCGTGAACCCTTCACATAGTTTTTCCCGAATGAACAAAGAGGTGAATGAATGAAGTTAGACACAACCCTACTCACGGCTTCAAATGTGATGAGGGCCATAAAACCATCTTTCAGCATCTTTGAAGAAAACACAGTTTGAAAATAGGAATTACTGGCACTCATTTTCATCAGTGGTTAGCAATTAGCAGTTGTTTCTGACATTCTAATCAGCGGGGGTTCCTACACAGTTTTCTTGGAAGTCACAGCAAGGCTGCCAGACACGCTGTGCTTGCTAGGTCTGTGTGCCACAAGTTAACCTAGTGGAGCACCTTTTAAACAAGAGATGCGGCCCAGGTTTTGACATGTGTCAGCCCTGGGTCCCAGTCCTGCCCCTCTTCCTCTCTAGCCATACAAAGCCAGGCAAGTCTCCTATCTCTCAAAGCCTTAAAATGTAGCTGATCCCAGAATTGAACTGCTAAGGTGGTGCTGAGATTGCACAGGGCTGTATTTAAGGCACTTAACAGAAAGCCTGTCATAGAGCAGACTCTTAAATATGCCATCCAGCTCCAAGGATACCATGAACACGGAGGATGCCTGGATTCCTTGACGGTGAGTTTATGGATAAGTAAATTAACTTATCTCCTCATCCCCTGGGTCAGCCTCAGCCTGTACCACTATTCTACCCTCACCTTTATTTGTGAACAAGGAAAAGCCTGGAGAGATCAAGTGATTAAGGGTTCTTTTATTATTAGGAAATGGAGAGGAGGGGCTGGGAATTTAGCTCGGTGGTTAGAGTGCTTGCCTTACAAGCACAAGGCCCTGAGTTCGATCCCCAGCACCAAAAAACAAAACAAAAACAAAAAAAAAACCAGGAAATGGAGAGGAAGAGAGAAATCACCAGGGTGAAGCTCCTTCACACATAAGAAAGCAGACTGATGGGGCTAATATGGGATTCACGGGGTGTTTTTGGAAACGGAAGCCACACGGATGGGCACTCTCAGCCTGGGGCCGCCACACAGCAGGATCCCTGCCCCTCAGGGCCTGGAAGGGGGATAAAAGGGCATTGCTCCCAAGAGACGCAGTGCACAGAATAGTAAGGGAGAAGAAAGCCATCCAGAGAACAAAGAACTGTGCACAGGAAGGGGAGAGCAAAACCAGGAATCAACCTTACCACTGAAGTTTTTTCGTGCATCTTTTTTCCCTCAAATTACTTTCGTATCAATATTGTAATCATGGGTAGCATCACAACCCACGTTGGCTTCATAGCTGACCCTCCCCTTGTCCCGATCAATTAAATGTCATCCACTGAGCTTTGGTCATCAGCTTGTGTGTGGTGAAAGGAGCCGCAGCATCAAGACAAGCATCCCTGTGCAGTTCAGGCTCTTTCTGCACACACAGTTCTTGTCTGCTTCCTATAAAGATCCTATAAAAGCCTCAGAGAACCACCAACATCTGCCACAGTGAAGTACCACCCCCGTGAAAAATGTTTCGGCCTGAATTGCATCCCCCAAAACTCGTAAGTTGAAGTCTTTTCTCGCAGTAACTCAGAATGTCACCATACTTGGACATAAGGTCATTAAAGGAGTAAGTTAAAATGAGGCCACTTTGGAGAAAGCCTTATTCAATAGGATTAATAGCCTTCTAAGAAGAGAGAGAGAGGGACCAGGGACTCATGAGCACAGAGAGACCATGTGACGACTCGGCATGAAGACAGCCATCTGCACACCAAGGAGAGAGGCCTCAGGAGAAACCAACATTTGATCTCAAACTTTCAGCCCCCAAAATGGTAAGAAAATAAATCTCCATTGTTCAAGCCGCTTGGTCTGTGATACTTTGTTATGGCAGCCCTGGAAAACTAGTAAGGTCGTATGTGTTTCCAAAAATAAAGTTCTCAATGGCCATGTTGCTTAGTGTTTTTACTGAGTATTTTAATATCGCAGATATTAAAACAGAAGTGTACAAATAATAACTACACGAACATGCCTAACATCCAAAATTATTACAATAACTTTCTAACCTATTTTCCCAGTTTGTCTTTACCCCTCTTCAAAATAATTCCCACACACCACTGTCAAAATAAAATCTTCCCAACCACAGGCCTGAAAATCATATACACCTTCTCAGAAATACCCACAGAGGTCTCACTCACAGAGGTACCCACAGAGTTTCATCACAGAAGGCCTGAGTCTCCCCATCACAGCTACCTTCCAGCCAGCCGCCTCCAGTCTTCCCTACTCTTATTCATACTCCCACTGGGACCACCCACAGGGGCCACCTGAACACACAAGGCTTTTCCTTACTCCTTGCTCTGTTTCGTCTCTCCTACTGGGAGCCCAGGATCCCTACTTACTGCAAAGAATCCCCTTTCCCTGTAGAACATGGATAAGACTCACCTTTGACTCCTTTGTTTTTCTCTGAGAAGACCAAACGCAGACCCTCCAAATTCCCATTTTTTGTCCCGTTGATGATTAGCAGAACTGTTTGTCCTTACTGAGCAATCTAGACAGAATACCTGCTGATGTGACCGGGGCAAACTTCAGTGCACCTCTCTACCCTGCAGCCCTGTGAACTCAGAGGTCCCTCAGCCTGAGCCCACAGGGAACGCAGAACAAACTCCTCGCGGGCTCCTGGCCCCCGCAGTTATGAGTTGAACTGTGTCTGCCCAAAGGTCATGTCGAAATAATAATCCTCTGTGCCTCAGAACGTGACCTTATTTAGAAATAGAGTCTTGGCAGGTATGATTAGCTAAGATGCAGTCATTCCAATTAGTGTCAGCTCTGATCCTTATCAGGATGCACCTGGCATCCTTATGAGAAGAGACAGACACACAGTGAGAAGATGGCTGTGGGAAGAGGAGGCAGAGGTTGGAGTGATGGATATATATATCCCACAGGACATCTCTCTCTCTCTCTCTCTCTCTCTCTCTCTCTCTCTCTCTCTCTCTCTCTCCCTCTCTCTCCCACCTTCTTTCCCTCCTTCCCTCTGTCTCTCTCAAAGTGCAGAAAGTCTCCATGGAAGAGGTGAGGAGGTGGGTGCACAGCTGCTTTCTCCCGGGTGAGCCCGCCAGTCACCAGCTTTGGTGGAGTCAGGCCCTAGGGACATCTAGTCCCGCCGCGGTGAGGGCTGACACCCTTCACCTGGCACAAAGCTAAGACCACCAGCAAGCAGCCGCTGGCCCCTTCCCAGCCCTGCTTCTCTTCCTGCTTTCTGTTCATCTCCAGGAATCAGCGCAGGCGGTGCTGAAGGAAAACCCTACATAGATGACCAGCATGGGGCATTACCGTCCCTCAACAGAGACCACGAGGCTTCACATGGGTGACTAGTAGCTATGGTGGGATTTCAGAGACC
>PVJO010016838.1:0-40897 GCA_004026905.1 Hystrix cristata
GCTGCAGAATATGCTGCAGGAAGTGTCCTCTTTAATCCCTGGCCCCAACTAGCCCTGTACCGCCGTGGCGTGGATAAGAAGAGTTCACTCGAGGGTTACTGTAGGTTCTGATTGGAAAAACCATACTACTAATGATTTCGACAGGAGCAGAGTTGGAGCTCCTGATAATTACAATTTCACCAAACCAATGGAGACTTAGGACTGCAATTAAAAAGAAACGATCTTCCACGTATAATGGCTTTCGCACTGCATGATACTATTAAATAACCATCATTAGCTACTAAAGCATGTACCACCCATTTTCCAGAGCCTTTTCTCTGCCAAGAAATTTAAGACCGAGAATGATCAATGAATGAATCATCAGCATAATAATTGTTGATATAAGACATGCAAATTGGAATCATTATAAAAGTGTATAAGGAATCATTACAGATGATGATATTACCCAGACATTAAAGCTTCTCTTATAAGAAGCCCACAGTCCATGTCTTTGCATCTACAATATATAAGCAAGAAAGAAAAAAGTAGTATCCATGGGATGCCTTGAAAAAACAAAACAAGGAGATTTCAGTTGATTTTCTAGGTATTGTGTTGAGTTCTGGGGACAGAAAGATAAATAAAATATAGCTCCTGTTCTCAACAAGCTCACAGATTTATAAGGTGGGACAGAAAAGTATACACACAAAAAAAACTCACAGTACAGTGTGATGAATGCAATAATCCAAGTCTGCACCTGGTCCAGGATAGCACAGGGAAGTACAGCTTGTAGGAGAAACTTACAGTGAGGGAAGAAAATCACTCTGCTTAAGAATCCCAAACTTCCTCAGTGAGTACTTTTCATTCTTCCCTTTCTTCTATCTAGAAATATCCCTTTTATGGAGGCGCAGGGAACACACTATCGAAGAAGGGAGAGCTGGAGAGCAGGAAAGGGGGTTGGGGGAAAGAAGCCCTTCCTAAGCTTTTCAAGTCTTTAAACATAGGAGTTAAAAAATAAAAGTTTTCGGCTGGAGATGTAGCTCAGTGGTTAGAGTGCTTGCCTTGCAAGCACAAGGCCCTGAGTTTGATCCCCAGCACCAAGAAAAGTTTTCAATAGACAAAAAGGTTGTGCAGCTTGAACTTGTCACAGGCTGTGGTCTTAGCATGCCAGCAATCCCAGGCCTATATTAATTTCCCCATTTCTTTAGGAAATATTTATAATGCATGAGGTCTCGGGGTAGGCAGGATTCCTAATTGAGCTCCTGCGCTTAGTAAAATTTAAAAACAGCTACAACTCCAATCCACATGTTGCTTAGCCCAGAAGTGCCACCTTTTTTTTTTTTTAATCTTTGTTTTCTCATAGGTCGATTCATATATACAATGACAAAAATATAACTGAAGAGACTTAATAACACTGCTTAGCTTGTATCTGTCACAATCACTATTTTATTAAATAAAAAACATAAAATTCATAATTTTAGCCATTTAAAGTATACAATTCTGTGGTTTTCCGTGTATTTACAATGTTGAATACACTAAAAACCATCACGATTGTCTAACTCCAGAACATTCTCTTCCTCTAAAAATGTAAACTGCTCACTGAGTAGTTCTTCCCTATTTCTTCATTCCCCCAGCTCCTGGCAATCACTAATCTGCTATCTGGCCCCATGTGTTTATCTATCTTGAACATATCATATAGATGGAATCATAGAACACAAGACCTTTTGTGCCCAGCTTCCTTCATTTGCATACAGTCTGCAAGTTTCATCTATATGTAGCATTATCAGTACTTCATTGTTTTTGAAGGACGAATAATATTCCATTGCTTGAATGTACCAGTTTTTGTTTATTCATTTATCAATTGATAAACATTTAGGTTGTCTACACTTTGGGGCTATTAGAACAGCCATGTACCAGTTTTTGTTCCAATACCTATTTTCAATTTTGAGGAGTAAAGGATAGAGGTAGAACTGTTGGGTCATCTGGTGATTCTATTTTAGGCTTTTTGAAGAATCACCAAATGTTTTTTTCTGAAACTGCATCATTTTTCACTCCCACCAGTATTGTATGAGTTTTCCAATTTCTCCACATCCTCTCTAACATTTATTTTGTGTTTTTGCAGATTATTATAGCCTTTTTAGTGGGTGTAAAGCAGTGTCTCATAGTCAATCTCTTTTAATAGATAATTGTCCATCATAGAAACCAATTCACAAGCACAGAGGCCATGCTCGTATCAAGTCTTAAGTTTTCCTACTTTGTATGTGAAGCCACAATTTAATTGAGAGTACTTTTTAGATAAGCTGCAAAGTGAATGTAATGAAATTCTAATGACAAAACTGTCTTTTACCACCTCCCATCACCCACTGCCCCTCCAGCTCCCATGATCAAAGTCAGTGCCTCTAAATGGTGACTATTGAAGTGTCAGCCCCAGAAATATAGCCTGGTGTCTTTAGTTGGAAACTGGCAGAGGGCTTGAAACCATTCTGAGGCTTGGCTAGTAAAATGCTCTTCTGAGGAGAAAAAGCTACTCTTTTGTCTATCGCCGTGGGGTTTCACCTGATGAACATTCATCATTTTCTCTCCATGTGTGCTGTATTTTTAAAAGAAAAAGAGACATAACTGAAATAACAATTCCTTGCCCCACTGTAGATAAGACAATTCATTTATATAAAGTAATGTGTTAAACAGCTCCAGCCTTATGAAATTTCCAATTCCATCCGAACAGTTTTCTCATTAATAATTCAGTGTCATTGCACACATCCCTGTGAGAGCCTGTTGTTATTTATTTTAATCTCTGATTGCTCTCATGAACACACCACAAGTTACTCTTTCCCTTCCAAGAACACTTAGTCTTGAGAATTAAAACACATCGATGTAAATGATTACCTGGACAAAGCAACAGGACTTTAAATATTACACGTTTTGTGCTTAATTTCTGCATCCCTGTCTGTATTCTAGACTGTCTGGTACAGATAGCCTCAGTGAGTTTGGTTTCTGTTTGCCTCTTGGGGAAAATATACGGGGAGCAAGTCCTGAGATTCCGTGCACAGCGGGTGCCTCCTCTTTGAAGAGGAGGAAGAACTAGGGAGAAACCCAAATTAGCAAGCTTGGAAGGGGCCGAGAACTGGACACCTGGCAAGTCAGCCTTCCCGGGAACTGACAGGTTTGGGACAAAGACTTGCAGGGATATTGCAGGGCAGAGCAGCATTTTTGAACAGAATTAGGGGATGGGCCGTGATGCCTTATTTGACGGGAACAACCTGAAAGCCAACTAGAGCCTGAACTCAGAATGGAGGGATGTCCTAGAGGTCACTTAAAATCATGGTGGTTGAAAAATCTGTCCTTTCTTACATGGAAAACCTTCAAGGTCTAGATGAAGTCAGCAAGCTTCAAGCGTGCCGGCTTCGATGTCTGTTTTAATGGTTTGGGACGTGAACTCTAGCCAGGTCGCACCTCAAGGGCACTAGTATTGCACGGAAAAACTCAAACTCGCCCCTTCGTTCCTGAGGTTGGTGACAGGTCTGGGCTCCCGCACAGCCGGCCACGAGCGGATTTAGAGGCGCCAGCTCCCGGCCCGCCCAGACAACCCGCTCCGCTCCCCGCCCCCACCCCTGCCCGCCGACTCTCCGGGGTGCAAAGTGCAGCCGGGACGCGGGCGGAGCCTGCGGAGCGGCGCAGCTTTATCTTTCCCCAGTGAGCACCTAGATGGATTTCCACCCTGCGTGGCACGTTCCGGAGCTAGCCTCGAGCTCCTCCCGAGCGGCCGGCGGCGCGTCCCGATTTCTGCGGTCGATATTCCTGTGGGAGACGCAGGGGGCTCTGGGCACTACAAGCTTTATTGAGAGATTGGCGGTGGTTCTTTCAGACCTTTGCACCCTCTCGCCTGCCAAGGGCTGCCGTGCGCAGTTGCAATTCAAAATCCCCTAAAGCATCAATCACTGTGGCGCTTCCTGCTCTTAATGCTCGCTGTTTGGGATCAGTTTCCACGACTCCAAGGGTATTTGCGTGGGCACTTGCGCTGGGGCTGAGCCCAAAGGGAGCCGGACCGCGTGGAGAACGTCAGCGCGCCAGCAGACCGCATGCATTTTGCACGGGCCATCTACGCGTCCGTCTGCAGGTAGCGCGCTTTGGGAAGGAGGCCCCGAGCGTCCCTGGCAGGTCTGAAGGGCAGGGCGAGCGGGGTGGCTGGGAGGTGGGGAGTAACGGTCCCAGCGAGCGCCCCGGGAGAGGAGCTAGGGTTCCTCCCAGGAGGCGGCAGCAACTGAGGGAAACTGAGATGAACTCCAGATATCGGCGTTTGGAGTTCGTTTCAGTCTTTGCTTTGGGTAGAGTGGGGTGGGGTGGGGTGGGACAGAATCTACACCGTAGGCTCCCACTTACCCTCCGGGTAGGCGGACACACACTCCCCTGATCCCTCTGGGGGACGCGTAAAGGTGCTGCGAGGGATCTCTTAAGCTGCTTCTCTAGTTGAGCCTGGGAAGGAAACAATTGGGGGAGGGGGAAGAAACCACCTAGGTCCTCCCGCCCTTCGTAGTGGCTGACCTGCTGGTGGTGCCTATTAATCATTCACCAGTCCAGAGCCGCGCCAGTTAATGGCCGTGCCGTGCCGGGCTCTAGCCCCTTGGCCGCTTCCCTCCAAGCTCCGGTGTGCCTGGACGCCCCGGAGCGGCCAGAGGCAGCGCCCAGGCGGCCGCCGGGCGATGCGCCCTGCCGGCGCAGGTGGGAGCTGCTTTCTCCGCCACCGCTGCGCTCTGCCCCCAGGCGCTAGGTGGCTGTGAGCTGCGGGCGACCGGCCGGTGCCTGGGGAAGGCTCAGGCGGCGGGGCGCAAGAAGAACGCCCCAGCGCCCGCAGCCCCACCGGCCCCCCTCAGCTGGGATGTTCCCCAATGGCACCGCCTCCTCTCCTTCCTCCTCTCCTAGCCCCAGCCCGGGCAGCTGCGACGAAGGCGGCTGCAGCAGGGGCCCCGGGGCCGGCGGTGCGGACGGCATGGAGGAGCCTGGGCGAAACGCGTCCCAAAACGGGACCTTAAGCGAGGCCCAGGGCAGCGCCATCCTCATCTCTTTCATCTACTCCGTGGTGTGCCTTGTGGGGCTGTGTGGGAACTCCATGGTCATCTACGTGATTCTGCGCTATGCCAAGATGAAGACGGCCACCAACATCTACATCCTAAACCTGGCCATCGCCGACGAACTGCTCATGCTCAGCGTGCCCTTTCTGGTCACCTCCACACTTTTGCGCCACTGGCCCTTCGGCGCCCTGCTCTGCCGCCTCGTGCTCAGTGTGGACGCGGTCAACATGTTCACCAGCATCTACTGTCTGACGGTGCTCAGTGTGGACCGCTATGTGGCCGTGGTGCACCCCATCAAAGCGGCCCGCTACCGCCGGCCCACCGTGGCCAAGGTGGTGAACCTGGGCGTGTGGGTGCTGTCGCTGCTGGTCATCCTGCCTATCGTGGTCTTCTCACGCACCGCGGCCAACAGCGACGGCACGGTGGCCTGCAACATGCTCATGCCCGAGCCTGCCCAGCGCTGGCTGGTGGGCTTCGTGCTGTACACATTTCTCATGGGTTTCCTGCTTCCCGTCGGGGCCATCTGCCTGTGCTACGTGCTCATCATCGCCAAGATGCGCATGGTGGCCCTCAAAGCCGGCTGGCAGCAGCGCAAGCGCTCAGAGCGCAAGATAACGCTAATGGTGATGATGGTGGTGATGGTGTTTGTCATCTGCTGGATGCCTTTTTACGTGGTACAGCTGGTCAATGTGTTCGCCGAGCAGGACGACGCCACGGTGAGCCAGTTGTCCGTCATCCTGGGCTACGCCAACAGCTGCGCCAACCCCATCCTCTATGGCTTCCTCTCGGACAACTTCAAGCGCTCTTTCCAGCGCATCCTGTGCCTCAGCTGGATGGACAACGCCGCAGAGGAGCCCGTCGACTACTATGCCACAGCCCTCAAGAGCCGCGCCTACAGTGTGGAGGACTTCCAGCCCGAAAACCTGGAGTCTGGAGGCGTCTTTCGCAATGGCACCTGCACTTCCCGGATCACTACGCTTTGAGCGGGGCCCTGCGCTGAGGGAGGGGACGAATGACCGGATGGGAGGCGGCGGCGTGTGAAGGGGTGATGTCTGAGGCGCGCCCCGGGTACAGTGGGGTACCCTGGGGCTAGGGTCCTTCGCCCCTCTTGGAGGGACCTAGGGATGCCTTGCGAAGACCAAGGTAGAATTGAGAGCTTCGCTTGTAAACGAGGGAGGCTTTCCGACCACCTTTTCCTCTGTCTCCTGCTTTTGGCCTCTTCCTCCGCTGCGCTTGCTGCTCCGCACCCCTCTGTTCCTCACATGCTGTAACTTCAGTCCTTCCTCACCGTCCTGCCTGTGCAGACCACGAACTCCACGCCGCCGCATCAGGGCGGTCTGCGCCTCTCCAGCTGTCATTTGTTTAAGATGAGCCAGGGTTGCAGCCATGAGTTTCCCTCCGGGTGGGTTCCCGACTCGCCCCCAGCCCTGCCCGGGCGCGAGGGCCACCTGGCCAGACTCCACCTGGTGCCCCTCGCGGAGGGTCCAGAACCGCCGCTCTCCTTTTGAGGAGCTTTAAGGCAAGTTGGGCTTGAGACTGGAGTAGGCAGACTTAAAGTTTGAGAGAAGCGGCACTCAGAAACGAACTGGGGAGCATCCTTCCTGGGACCCTCCACAGCTCCCACTCCGCCCCAGCAGAGCCAGGTGCTTGAAGAAGACTGGTCTCGGTTCGCACCGCCAAGCAGCCCCGCCTCCTCATCGCCTTTGGGGCAAAGAGGAGCTTGAGAACGAGCCTTTGTAGAAGATCCTGGGTTGGGGAGGGTGGGTCACCGAAACCACTCTCCTTCCAGGCTCCGAAAGGGCGCTGTCCGTTTCAGAACCCAGCACCGTGCTCCCGGTGCCTCAGTGTCGGGCAGGGCAGGGGAGGGCGCTTTCCTGGGGCGCTGCACTGAAGCAGGGCTGCAGCTCCCTCCCCAAGTTTCCAGGGGAGCCGACCTCAGAATCTAACGAACTAGGTGTCCTGCTCCAGTTTAGGTCTTTAGGGGAAGTGGGGCAGAGATCCAGGGTGACAACTTTAGAGCCTTGGCCAGAAGTTGGCCTTGCGACCGCAGCCTGCAGGCTGGAGCGCAGTCTGCCTGGCCTGTGAGGGCTGCTGCCTTTCAAGCGGTGCCTAACAAGTCATTTTCTTGTTCAGCATATTTATTTATTTGTTTGTTTGTGGTGTTGGAAAATGTGGTTCCGCTTTCCTTTTTCCTCCTTGCCTAGCCCAGGCATTTTCTTGGGGACCATAGAGGTTGGAGCGGAGTGGGAATGGAGGAAACTCCCCACTCCAAGGCCTCCTCAAACCCTTCTCTCTGCTGGACCCTCTTTTCTTATCTTTTCCTCTAGTGTTTCTATTTTTGCTGTGTCCGGTGAAAAATGGAGATTTTTTCATATTTTTCTTATTGTAGTTGCTTCTCTTATAATAATTATAAATAAATGATAGTGTGGGCTGGTTTCCTCTCCATGCAGAGTGAAGAGCCCTGAATTCCTGGCTTTCCAGGAAAAATATATAGGGGAAGCCTCACCCCATATGTGATTTTAGTCTGTGTGTGGTTTGTATGTATGTGTATACTACCATTATATATATTTGTTTATCTGGTCCCATTGTCATGAGTCCATGAAACAATTCCAAGTGCAGCCACTAACAGTGACAGATGTAAGTTTGACTGGAAAACTTTCAGTTTTAGGGGCGCAAGTAGCACTCAACCTGGAGCTGAGAAATCTAATTCAAAGACTTTAGTCACTGCTGAGAATGTCCCCATTTCTTCTAGGCTCTAGCAGAAAGGATTCTTGCAACCCAGTTTACATAGTCACTACTTTTAGAGAACTTGGGAAGTGAAATGATCTGTTTATGTTTAATCTTGCCAACTACATGGGAAATCTGAGCAGGGCAAAGACCAACAATTTTATTTCTTTGTATTTCCTGTATTGCTTAGTATGCTGACTTGTACATAGTACGCACTAGGTGTATGTTTGTTGTTTGGTGAAATAAGCCAGAGTGTATTACTATGATCTGGAGATAATAATCTGGGATTCTCAGGTTCTCTCACTGACATGATACACAATGGTTGAACTAACTCTAGAAAAAGATGTTTCCTGTATAATTGCTTCAACATTGTGCTTTTCTAAAAGCAGTATCCAACAATTAAATGTCTCTAATGTTTAGTTTAAACTGATGAACAAACACACTTTTGACCAGAAATCAGGAAGTGTAGAGCTGTCCCTGAATAATACTATATATTATTACTCTTTTGGAAAATAGATTTTTAATGCCTAAGAACAGTGAAATTTACAAATTGAAATCTTGATCATCATCCTCATAACAGGATATCAATCTATTGCTTTTAGCCTGTTAACATTGTAATACTAACTAAATAAACAGATATACGATGTTATTGCAAGTACTTTGACTGCCACTTGAATTTTACTGTTTTAATGGATTATTTTAAAACACACACACACACACAGAGGCTTGGTTGGCTTGTGTTTCACTTAGACTTTAGAAAGAAAGAGTTCAGATTACCTTTGAAAATTTTACCAAGATTGCAATTATTTTCTTTAAAGAAAATTCTGCTAATTGAGAGAAAGAGGGAGAGAGAAACATTTGAGTCAGTATGAATAAGAATCAATACCTTGGGTTGCACTCTGTTGTCACCAAACCAAGTAGACAATATCCCAATCTCTCACAGATTAAATTACTGTCTGCCCTCATTTATGACCTCAGACTTTGTTGTTGGAGCTAAGTAATTGCTGATTTACATCCAGAGGAAAGTTAATGGTAGGGAAAAACAGCTCTTAAAAGTGTCACAGAGTGTAGTGGTTAAAAGAAATAAGAAAACTAGAGTTCAACATAAGAAACATAAGAGAAGAAGGAGGTATGCTATTCTTTGTCCAGTGACAGCTGTTTTTGTCCTGGAAGAATGTAAGAAGGCACTAGGGGAGTATTTTTAAAAGACGTTAATTTTTACAGTAGTTTTATTTTCACAGCAAATGAACAGAAAGAAATATTTTCCAAGTAGACAATAGCAGTAATTTTAGGACCAGGGGAAGAGGGGACTTCAAATGCACCCTAACTCCAGGCTTAATAGATTGCTATCCATTATCTCAGTAAGATTAAGAATGGCTGAACTTTTGTCTCTTTATGATTTTTTTAAACAGCTATATCAAAGTGACAAATGGAAAATTAAAATTACAACTTAGATGTGGCAAAGAGAACACATTTTTAAAATTTTATTTTCATTTAATTAATCGATTAATTTTTGGTGCCAGGGATAGATCCCAGAGCCTTGTCCATTCTAAGTACATGCTCTGTGCCTGAGATACAATTGCAATCCTACATTTTGTTATTTTTTATTTAATTAATCTAAACATTATTCCAAGTAAATTTCAACTGGTTAGCTGAGAGGAAAAAAGGTAACAAACTTTATAGCACCCAACTAAACTCTTTGCTTATTTATTGATTGGGCTGTGCAGGGAATCAAACCCAAGGCCTCTTGCATGCTAGGCAAGCACTCTACCCCTGAGCTCGAGCTAATACTTTCAATAGCTATTCTGCTATTTCAAAATTTCATTTAAATAAGTTTGTACAATTTCTCAGCTGACTTCCTCCTGCTCTGTTGTCATCCATAAAATGCCTTTAGCATGAAAGTGAGGAGATTTCACACGTCCTAGTGGAGGAAGAAATTAGGTGGAGTCTTGGGAAAAGGACCTTCTCTGTTTTTGCTCTCTGCGGCCAGGTCATTTGTGGACCTGTCTGCTTCCTGGGTGCAATTTGATGAAACCACAGCAGCCAGAGCCTGTGACTGGACTTCTTATCCTGGCGAGGGTCTCACCTGGGCTCCTGAGGGCCACAGCCTTCTGTGCCCTCCAAGGCCTTCAGACAGAAAGGACTTAGGGTAGCTTGGACTGGTGGCCCAGATCGCCTTGGATCATGTTGCCCTCTTTTTATATGGCAGACTGTGGTGCGTCTCTCTTACCTTTGCCAACTCGCTTATTAAAACATTTCACACTTCCCACATCACCTTTACACTAGAGGAAAACCACGGAAGTTGAGTACTTCAGTCTTAGCACTCCATATGCTGTAGCAGGAAGATGTATTTAGCAAATCCTCACCTCCCAACCAGATACGCACACGCCTGACTTCCTGGCAATTTTATATTGCCTAGAAGTTGAAAACAAGTCTCCTGAGATCATGAGCCCCATTTCAGAGGGAGAGACTGATATGAAGCATGATTTATAGCAGAAGTTAAAATGTGTCAGTTTAGTATCTGTGAAATATTATATGCTTATAAATGACTTGTGTTCCCAGAGTGACACCCACAGGAAAGGATCATATTTTTAAAACTTCGATGCTTCATCCATTTTAACCTGACCATTGTACAAATTGTCGAGTATGTTGCTTTGACCTAAGACATATGGCAGGAAATTTCCCTGAAGAATAGAATGGAAAATGCATTTTTAAAAATTGTGATATATTTCAAACCTATGTTAAATAAATTGATACTATATAAAGCTTCTTTAAAAAAAAAAAAAACCTTTGGTGGCAGGGTTGTGTTTTTTTCACAACTGGCTCAATCTCTTTACATCAGAGAGGTTTGTTACCTGACTGAATTGGTTGATATAGTGGTGAAAACTTACAAATCACACCATTGCGAAGTCTATGCTGTTGACTTCTTGAGCTACACTCTGATCTAATGAGAACCTCTCCCACATACTCAAATGGATATCATACTTCTTATCCAGTAACTTTAAGTTTGTTGGCTTTAAAACCGGGCATGCAGGTCCAGACCTCCCTGCCTAGAAGGAGGTGAGTAGAGAGATAATGTTGCAAGTGATCACTTACTATTTTATTAACTATCTGCAGACAGAGTATTCTAGGGAGCATGGTATTAGATACAGCCCAGATTCTGACTTCAGCTGTAAAAGAAAATGAAGATGTTTCTGAAGCAATGACAAGGGTGAAGAAGCCTGTGAAGTAACCAGTTCAAACTAAAATAAAAATATATGTGCTTTTCTAACTGCTGGGAAGAGAGGAGTGTCACCTTAAAAGGAGATACGATTTTAAATGAAGGTCTTTGAGTGAAATGTCCACCTTCATAATAAACTAAATTATTATACACACACACACATATATATACCTCAGTCTTAGCCAAAAGCTGGAAATATTTCACCCATTTGAGACTGAATCCATAGGCATGCTACCACAGTATTTTGGAGTAATAATAAATTTAAAACTCAAAAATAAATATCTCTTTAAACTAGATTGTCCAAGTCTTTAATTTTGGGTGCATTAGTTACCTAATAGGAAATGAGAAGTGGTAAATGCTATCAGTTGACATACTATCTCTTCAGAGGAGTTTAACTCCAGCCCCCTCCGTCAGTGCCTATGTGACGGGAACCATTACAGATGAAGACTCAAGTACTCCCAGCTTTAAGAACTTGAGAGAGACTCACGCTGTATTAGATTCCACTTGGGAAGCACCATGTTACATGGAGGAGGCAACGTAGAAATATTATGCGCTGCAATACTTCTGGCTTTTCCAGGAATAATATCTATTTCAAAAGTCAACTTAAATTCAAGTGAGAGAAACTCAAGACATGATAGGCCAGCAGGATAATATCATACAAAAGCACATGTGACTTACAGGACTATTTTGGGAAAGGCTGTCCCAAATATCAATGAACAATAGCTCTCGATGTGTACTTTCTGTCTCTGTTACCCTTGGACAGTTAGTTAATCTAGTTAATATTATTAGCAATGGCAACATGTCTACTCAAAGTCAATAATTAAATTAAACATTCTCCTTTATGCCCAGTGAGCCACTGTAACTAGCAAACCAAGCAGATGACTGTTTGTCTTTTTCCAAAGAGTCTCAAGTCTCCCTCTGGTACTTGAAATTAAAACACACATATACATAATACACAAACCAATTAAAAAGACATTTCTTAGGCCATTATTGGTAAAATAAAACTTTAATTTTTTTTCCCCACTTTATCTTTTAAGATTCCGTTTCTACCCCTTCTCCTCCTAGCTCAGGGCTCTGTTCTAACTTTTCTCACTTTTCTAGTAAAGATCTCAGAAGAGCGATCTTTCCTGTGATTTATGGTTTGTCTAACTGACAAGGCTTCCGATATTATTCTTTTATCCTCAGAAGCAACATTTTAAAAACAAGAACATCGCATCAGAATGTTAGGCAGCAGTGTCCTTGAAATCACATCTTCTAAGGCAAACACGTCACAAGTGGTCCATAAACTCTGCATCCCAGAGAACTTATAAAAATGTGTTTTCTTTATGTTCTTCCAAAAACCATTGATTCACTAGGTCTAGGGTAAAACTCGATGATTCTAACAGACAAAAAACTTTGAGAACTAACAGTTTAAGTGTTAAAAGAATGTTGTTTGCCATCAGCGCACTTGGCTCTTCATTAGTTGTGACGGAAGCAAGTTCATCTTCATAGTGTATATTCTACCGCCTGCACGGTCAGAACAATGACATGCCTTCTGTAGGGCTGTTGTGAGCACGTAATGCATGTCAAATGCCAAATCGATCAGAGATTTTACAAATGCTAATGAATGAAAACACAAGTAGCCCACATAAGTAAAAAATCTTGAGAAGATCTGGCTTCAGGGTGAAAGTCACTAAAAACATTTTTAGTCTTCATTTCTCCTCATCACTGACTTCTGTTCTGCCATCTTGGCCCCATTTTCAGGCTGCATAGTCCTTTGTAATCAGATAGATGCAGAAAGTGCAACAAGACATTTTTTCGGGTTCAAATTTCAGAGGAAACAGGACATATTCTTCTGAATCGGACTGTCTGAGATCACTTGTTGGGCGAGGCACTCTTCCATAGGCCTCTCATTCCCCATACATGTGACTGAGCATACCAAGTTGGGGAAGTCCCAACTGAGAATTGTGCTCTACCTTCAGGATTTTTCAATGTGATGTTTGCAGCAAGTGGTTTTGAACAGCCAGGTGTTGCCTCTTCTAAGGACAAGGAGAAGGTGTGAGCAGTGCTCAATGTAAAGTGGTGGTTTCCCCGAAGTCAGTGGCCCTCAGATGTAACACAAACCCACTGCTTCACAGCACCCATTTGACTCATTGTATCACCTACATGACAGAGTAAAGGTAATCCAGAAAAATCACGTTGTTTTCTGGCTATCCCATTAGTGATGAAGTCCTTTGTCTCTGACCCTGGAACCTTGCATCTTCTGGCATCTATGAAACAGTGATTAACTAAGTTAGTAGTTTTTAAGTAGGGTGAATCAAGTTCCAGATCTCAAGAGCGTCTCCCATTATACTCATTAACGAGGCCTAACGAGTTGGAGTCTTGGAGCTGAGAGTATCAATGTCATACAGAAGTGGGAAGTGTGCAGAGTAGATCACAAGAGGAAAAATGAGACAGCAGTTCTTGACAGCAGGTGAAAAATGATACATTGCATGGTAAAAATAAATAAGTATAAATAAAATAAAACAAGCAACATCTACAACTGCAGCACCTCAATGCTGAGACCTCAATAATGCCGAGACCTCAATAATAGCACATATTATTATTAATCATTATTAATCATAGTTAATATTCTGTATGATGAAGTACAGATCCGAGATGATTCAGATTTTAAAATGCATGTATTTAATCTTGTCATGTAATTAATTTTGGTCACTTTACATCTACAAAAACTTTTACTCATTTCCTTGTATGAAAGCTATCTAAAAACTTAAGGAAATATATTTTTATTTATGCAATATGTTGTTCTATCATAAAGAATACTAATGAAGCTGTTTATTTGGGAAATTAAAAATATAGCACAAATGTTTAAAGGATTTGAACTAGAAACTGACAGAATGAACATGACCTCAAGAAAATTAATCACTCTGTGGATCAGATTCTTTAAAATAGAATAATTAGAAGTCTCAATTAGTAAAAACTTATTACATTTTCAGAAGATCGACGACATTACTTAAATACATATAAAAATAAAACGATATTGGGCATGGTGGTGAGGTAGGAAAGAAGAAATAAAAACTAAATAGAAAGGAGACGAGGAAATGGAGATTTTAAAATTGTACCTAACTGCAGCTTCAAGACACAAAGTTCCCATCCAAGTTCCCCTTCAGGAAACTCACTCAAAAAAAATTTCCCAAAGGTCTTTTGGACAATAAGCCTGAAAATCCTGGCTCTGCCAAGGAAGCAGCAATATTGGTGGGCAGCATATCTCAACTTCAAAAGTTGCTTGCACTATAACCTGCCAGACAGTAAGAATACACACCCTGTATCACCCATCTCAAAGACACTCCCTTAAACACACCCAACTCCAGTTCATAATGTGCCTCATTCCTGGAGCACCTGCATTCTATTCCTGAGTGTGTCCTGAAATCTCTGTCTAATAAAACCTCTCTTGTTTCTTACTGATGCATCCTAAAGATTCTTTTTCTGGGATGGGAATTAACCCACTAAAGGGGTGGATTAAATTCCTTACTTCAGCTCCAGGAACCTGCAGACCCAGTCTAGTGATAGTGGCACATGCATATAAGTCCAGCATTCAGGGAGGCTGAAGCAACAGGATTTCAAGTTCGAGTCCAGCCTGGGCAACTTAGCAAACCCTGTCTCAAAAAAAGAAAAGGGGCGGGGGACTCTGAGTTCAATCTCCGGTACTGTAAAATAAAATTAAAAGGCTGATAGAGCATTTTAATGTTATATACGGCATAGTGTTAAGCGTATCGAAGATGGTATTGAAATAAGAAACATTATGACCAAAGCATGACATGATAAGCAACAGTTTGGCCAGCCCAGAGGTGAAGCCCACTTCTATCATCAGAACTTAAGGGGAAATTTTGCTTTTAGTACAGTTTTTAATGACAGAAATTTTAAAATTTCTTTTCATAATTTCCACTACTGCAAAGATAGGTGCTGATGATTAGTAAAATAATAACAAGATGAGGTCACTTGTGTTTTATGGTAGCTTACGCATGTGTCTGTGTCACCTATTTTGGGACCTGAAATATCACTGTGAAGATAACCGATTCCCATGAATTAGACTGACAGTTTCACTTCCCCTCAGATTTCATAGCAGTTACATAAAACTGTCAGTCACCAGGGTGTAAAGTACAGCATCAGGGCAGACAGGGCTGGAAAGAGAATTAACATTTAGCAGTATTGACTGTATAAGTGACATATTTTCTGGGTGTTCTAAATGCCAACTCATTTAGTCTTTCCTAAGATTCCTATGTACTAAAAATCTTTATTTTTCTTACAAGCAAGAAGAGAGAGGTGGGAGGAAGGGAGAGGAAGAGGGAGAGCGGGACAAGAAACTTGTCTGGTACTATATATGAAAGGTATAGGTAGTGAAACTATGACCGGAAATCAGACTTATTTACTTCCAAGAACCATGACCTTCTATCATATCAATTCATATCTTCTTAGATGGCATATAGATTCCTTTCCATGAACTACATAAAAGTGGGAAAAGTTGGACTCTTGTTTCAAGATTTACAAATCACAGTGACCAAAACCAAAATAAACTACCTCAAGGAAGCAGTGCCTCAAGGTGAATAATTTTGTGCCTCAAGAGAATAATTGCTAAATACAAAGGAAACTACAATAATCCCACAGAGATCAATAAGATTGCCTATGAGAACACCAATTTCACCTCTAAGTCAAATGTGCCCTCCTCTGAGGATGGCACGTGGTATAGACAGGCCAGACTGTACCTGTCACCCAGGGAGGAAGGTAGCACAGTGTGGTGATAGAATGCATGGGTTCGAATCCTGGCTTTGAAAATCACTGGCTATGTCATTATGCACAGGCTATTTTCTTTTCATGCATCATACATCTTAATTGTAAATGGAGAATAAAAATAATTCTGTCCCATAACATTAGCAAAGTGACTTAAGTCCTTTTAGCATTTTTACTCAAATAACCTGTTCATTTAATAAATATCATAGAGATAGTGATAGTTCATGAATACTGAAATCTAGAAACATAGTTCCTTTTTCACATAGGACACAATAAACATAAATAATAAAGAAATATTAAAATAATTATAAGATCCTATCCTTTTAATGGTCATTTAGAGGGACAAGACTCTGCAGTTTAAAAAAATTCTAGATGAGCAACATAATTCAGTCCTATAAACTACTATCCACAGATTTTAGGATATTAGTAACTAGTTGGAGTTTTTCCTTCTCTATTTGAACTAGTAAGTCGCTCTGCAGTAACAATAATGTAGAGTAATTGAAAAGTGTTAAACTAAATCTTTTTACCTGGTACTCTTCCCAATTAGGAGGCATACCATTTATCAGGATGCCAGTTAAATCGGATCTGCTGAATTATTCAAGCGAAGTGAGCCTGCCGGAGGGAAGAGGAGAAACTCAGGGAAAAAAAATCCTTCCCAAGTATTGAAAACTGCTATTACAAAACTGTAAAAAATGCTTTTCCTTTTAAGTTCCTCTTGTAAATGCTCTCACCGAACCCACAAGCAAAATGAGGGGAATATAAAACAGAGGTAAATAAGCAATACACACATTCCAACAGCTGTAGACAATTTGAAGTGGGGCCTGCCAAGCGCTCCTCTTGAACGAGTGTTGGCTCACCTGCAGCTGCCTCTCTCTTCCCATTTGCAGACCAAGATGGGTCCAGGAGAATAAAATTGATGACTGCAATGATTCCTCGGCAAGTTCTAATGTTTTCACGTCTTCTCCAAAGTGACAGTCTCCAGAATCATCACAACCAACATTCAGTTACATCTCATTTCACAAGGAAATAAAACCAACTCAATTCCAAATCGAAGTTGCACTCAAATTTTCCTTTCATTTTTCTGACAAAGCATGAGAGGTCAAAGACAAAGATGTGGCAGGCCGAGTAATGGACTCATACAAAGATGGGGAGCCAGGCGGAGGATGAAGAGTCACCAGGATTTGCTTGGGAAAGACTCAAAACACAAATAGAGAAACCTGATTTCCTGGTTGTCTTCAGATTAGTCTACAAACGCTCCAGGGGCCACTGCCTCAGTGTCTGGCCTACCAGCTAACACAACTGAATGGGAACTTTACGCCTAGTTAGGAAGAGCAGGGGAGGAGGGCTCAGCCACCTAACAGCTGTGTGACCCCAGTTTCGCATCTTGCATCTTCCTACCCGGTGTGAGTGGGCTTTTTAATGGGAGGTAATGATGTTTCCCAAACCTGGCTGCACATCAAACATATCTGAGGTGTTTTTTGAAAATGTAGAATCCTGATGGGTAGTTTCAGAAACTCTTGGAAATGGCATCCAGGCATCCATATTTAAACAATCCTTCCACAGGATTCTGGCGAGGCACCTCCACTCATGGCTATTTGGGGAACCTCAATATAATGAGATTAAAAGGCTTAACTAAGGAACATACTACATTTTTACAGAAGGAATTTTGAGCGCTGTCATTCATCTATTGAGGGCAGTTTTTTGTTTTTTGTTTTTTTTTTTTTTTTTTTTGGCACCACCAGACCTACTTTGGCCTATCAGATTATATAATCCATCATCACCCATGCTAGTTCTTCTAGACAGGAGAATTGTTTCCAACCCTTCTTTTATTGGTATCATTTTCAAAAGTGATAAGAAACAAGTATTCATTCTGAAATCTTTCCTTTTTTATAGTCCTCCTTTACTTCTCTTCAAGGAAATCAGACCTATTAAGTGGGTACGTTTTGTAGCTTTCCTTTCCACATCCTCACTGCTCCTTTGAGTCTCGGTTCATGCCCCGTCAGTTATTTAACATTAAATAGAGTACATAACAGGCTCATCCTTAACCTCCTCATCTGCATCTTACTCTAGTCATCTCATGTGATTAACATATGCAACTTAAAAGTCAAATTTACAAAGTGCTTTGATGTCCCTGAGCGATAGGGGATTTTATTTGTAGGATACAATAGTCCATAACTGTTATGAGGCCTGAGGAAGTCGTGGCTGCGACCGGAAGGGTTAGTATGGTGGTGAAGACAAGGACTGTTCTTATTTCTATCATCCTTATTATGACCTCCTTACTGTGCGGCTCCAGCGGCAGCAGCTTCAAAGGAGCATTTTATTAGCTTTCTGTGAGAAAGCGTAGGGTCTCACTGGGTATTTAAGGGCACGAGAAAGAGAATGAAATGGAGGACTGATAATCTGGGAAAAAAAAATCAAATGACAGATACGACTATAAAGGGAGAATAGAGGACCTACATTTTAATACACCAGAACAGTATTTAGCCAGGTATAAATGTGCAGTAGCTCAAAAACAAAGACTAGCTTAGTCTAGTGTTTCATTTTTTCCCCATAAGCTGCATAAAACTAGAAAAATAAGTATCAAGAAATAATGTGAAATACAAGACATTTCACAAAGAACTCTTCAGGAATAGGAAAATTTTTCTGGTCATACATGCTCGAAAAGGAAAAATCAATGCTTATGAGCCCAGTTTCACTTAATTTATTCCTTGTAGTATTGAGGACATAATAAAATATTTTTAGTACTGGGAATACTTTCTTTTTTTGCAAAAATCATGCCTCTTTGCTGCCATTTATTATCATTATTTTTTTTCACCCTTCGAAGGCTACTTTTAATTCAGAAAAAATATTTCCAAAAACATATTTTAGTACTTATACAGTTAGTTGAGAATTCAATATACTTAAAAATCAACAGTTAGGAATCATGACTCTATACATATCTTGGTTTTGTATCTTTGTTTCAATTGTCCTCCCCAACAATATTTATTTTACAAATCTCAAATTTCAGATAGCAAATGTGCAATTGTGGATTCCTGATGTTATTGCCTGAAAGAATTTCATTCATTTTATTATATCACATTAGGCATGTGACACTGGTTAGGGAAACTTTTTGCAACACAATTTTTATGAGAAAAACCTTAAAAATATTTTTTTCTTGTACCTTGAAACTCACCCTTTTGGGAATACAGCATGAGTTATCATCTGTATTGGTCAGGTAAGCTCAGTCTTTGTTCTTAGGAGTTGATAATCATGTGTTCCTATTTATAGTACAAGTAATGTCACAGTCACCAATTTTTTGGCACAAAAATTAGAATGTATGGAAGATATTAATTCATTTCATATATTGAGAGATATTTGGCAGCACCAGGTGGGTACCATTATATTTCTTAAGCAAATTCCTTATAGGATCTGATTTTTACAAAGGAATGTGACTTTACAAGTCTTTGTGAAAATTGCTCTAAATTTTGTGAAACATGTAATGATTGACAGGTTTGTTTTTTGTCAGCTTACTCTCTTTCAAAAAATAACTAAATTAAAAATCTACTTAGTTTTTTTGGATTTCTGTTTCTAGAATTGATTTTTTGCTTCAAAATCTAAAAGAAAAAATTAATCAAAGTTATAAATGAAAGTATTAGCATAGCATATAAAAAGCATACTGATTCTTTTTTTGCACTAAACAATGTCATAACAAAGTAATCTAGAATTACATTTAAATGTCTTATATATTCAACCTTAAAGCTTAACACTTAAGTTTAAATCTGAGGCAGACAAAATCATTTTTACAGTCTATTTGACTACACTTTAATTAGAAGTTCCCCCTTTTAAATTACCTATTGTCACTGCCTTTAAAAGAACTTTTCTTTCACTAAATATAAATATATAAATGTACTGTAGTAAATGTAGGACAGACAAAGAATAAGTACCATAGTTTCTAGGTTAGTATTCAAAATTAGGAATTAAAGCAAGTTTAGGGGTTTCTAAAATTTTAGTTAATTCTAGATACTCTTTCAGTTCAAATTTAAAGGAAAAGAACTCTTGTTTTGCAGAGGAGTGAAGAAAATTTTATCCATATGATGTGAAGTGTTTTGATAAACGTGGAAATACAAGGAAGATGCAGTTAGCGAACAAAGAATGGTTGTTAATGTATAAACCAACATTAATTTTCTCATTCACCCAAGAAATATTTCAAATTGCCTACATCCTCAGATAAGACAGAGAAGTTCCTTAAACTGATGGAACTTATAGCGAAGCAGACAGTAAGCAAATAGATATAAATATATCGAGGGCTGTAATGAAGATAAAATAGGGTTATATGAAAGTGTCCTGGGAGATATGTTATCAGAAAATGCCCTTCTGAGAAGGTCACTTTAGGTAAGACTTGAATGGCATATAAGAGAGTTCCCTGAGGAGATCAAAGTGTAGGGGAAAGGGCATTCCCAGCTGAGGATTTAACGTGAGCATGACTATCCCAGAAGCAAGCAGAGACTGAGCAGAAGATGATGATCCAGGAAAGTAAAAGTGGCCCACAAAGAAGGAGGAAAAGGAATAGAAGAGTATTTCTATAAAGAGGAGTGATCAACCACATCAAATGCCAATGGGAAACCTGGTAAGATAATCAGTGACCATTAAATTTGACAAAAAGTTGATCGTTGCATAATTTCAGGAAAGTAGCTACCACCTGGAGTGGTCTGAGGAAAGTGTGGAATGGAGAGAAAGTGGAGATCACAACATAGTCATACTTTTGAAAAATTTTTCTCCAAAAGGGAACCGAGCAAAATGGCGGGATCTGGAGGAAGAAATCATAGGAATGTATTTATGTTAGTAGAGATAATTCAGTACAGAAGGATAAACTGATAGGTGCCTGGAATACTGCAGGATGAGGGTCCTGACATAGGAGATGTTTTGGTTCAAGAGCATGCACCCAGGTGTAGCATTGTTGGAGCAGAGATGTGTTATCTCCTGATATGAAAAAAGGTGAGAAAACAAGTACACAGAGAGTGAGTTGCATCTTGAGATGGAGGTTGGCAGTGTGGAGAGATATGAAAATCATAACATAGTCTCACTTTGGAGAGTGAGAAATGAACAAACCTTAAAATACAATAGTATCTGAGTGGTATTGAATTCTCAGGATTTGTGGTCCTGAGATTAACTTGGGATCAGTCAGGACAAGTTTGTGCTTTTCTTGAAGGTTTGTTCAGCTGCCCATGTGGAGTAAGGGATGGTGAGATAGTCAGAGATTTGGGGAGAAAAGTAGAGTGAAGGAAAAGAAGAGCCAAAGAGTTAATTTTTTTCAAAGTATCTAGTTACAGTGATGTACTATGCAATATGAGCTAAATAAGAAAGAGGAAAAATAAGAGAGATCATGAATAATGAACTAGAGTGAAGACTGATGATTTGGAGTACTTGATGAGCTCAAAGCACAACTGGGCATGTGAAAGAGAATGAAAGATGGGTGGTAAGGTCGAAGATCCAGATCAGGAAAATCAGGGGAGCAGTATAGTTATCACTGATGAGAGGGTGGGATTGAGTAGCTGTTGTGTGAGTGGGAAAAAGATACCAAAGACGGACCCAGAGGCCGGGATGTTGTATGAGTTTTTCACAAGGATGTTGAAGTCAGCAGTGAGAAACACAGATGTAAGAGTGGCGAAAACAACAGAGATTTACATACCGAAGTCCATGAATAGCAAGAAGGGACTAGGAGATTAATAGATGCCAGCTTTAAGAAGACAATACAGTCTAATGAAAACTTCAAAGAACCCGAGCATTTCAAGGCAGAAGGAGATGTAATTCAGATATGCAAAAAGAATAGACACCAGCTTCACTAATGCATTTAAGCATTATCTGTTTTAGTGAGCAAATTTTTTTTCTTTACATCCAAATAATCAATATTGTATGGGCACCCCAAAATCAATTCAATCAACTGTGATAGCTAGAAAGGGGTAGCATTTCATTTGCGTTTTACCCTTCTGTCTTATTTTTATTCTATAACATAAAGATATTTCACCTTATTTTCAGAGATACTCCAGGGAATAATTAGCTATTATATATAAAGCATATGAAATTGTTATACATTCAACTTGGTTATTCATTTAAGATTTGCCTTGCATGAGGTAGACTTTGATATCTTAGAATGTTGCATTGGGGAGAATAAAGGATTCTGGTATAATGACTAGAAATGATAATTCTAGGAAGAAACTACAGTATGTTCTCATAGGTAATGGGAATGCATGCCTATTCTCTTCCCTCTCAAACTGCAAACGTAACAATTTAGCACTAAAGAACTGATCTTCCCTTTGGCTGAGTGAACCTGGTAATACAAAATAATCAGCCTATCGAGGGTACAACTTCCAGAACCAACTTATAAGACATGCTTCTTACACTTCTTTTGACTAATGTGTTGGTTCTGTTGACACCCCATGATAGATCCTTTCTGTCTTTTTAAATAGCGCATCTCATAAGAAGGATAAGCAGAAAACACATTATACAACACAACTGTTTGTTTTTTTCATTTTGCGTTCATGATTACTTGAGTCACAAATGATATATGATCCAAAACACTAATATATGTCTGTACCTGACAGGAGGCATTTTTCATCTTGCAAGTTTGGGCTACAGCTTCAGCAGGAGCTGTGAATCTCAGTCAAGTGAAACAAACTCCTAAATTCACTTCTCAGGTCTGACATCCTTCAGTGTGTTTCACAGGACCAGAAATAAAAGGGGTGGTTTTGTTTTCTAATTTTTTACATTTCTCTAAATCTTGGAAATCTTTAGCTTATTTTTATAATGCATAGGCTTGGTTACCTAATTTTAATGTGGGTTTTTTTTTTTCCTTTTGGTCACCACCGGCTCACCAGGCCCACCTTTCTTGTCCTCAGCCTTACCACTGAACTGCACACTTTGATCTTGCTGCATTCCAGCAGTGTGGCAGCAATTTCTGTGCACCCAATAATTGTTCACACTTCCATATCCATCCTGCTGTTTGGAACACTTTTACTTCCTCAGCTACCCAGAGCCTTTCAACACCCCTTTCAAGACTAAGCTAAAGCATCACCTTTCCACTCCACCCTAGTATGTCCCGCAGTTAGAGATCCTCTCTCCTTTCTTTCTGTATGTATTTGAACATATATAGATTATTGCTAGGACAGCCACGTAATGCGTATCCAAATCAGGAGATCTTTGAGAGTAAAGAGCTTCACACTTAATTATACTGGGACATCAGAAGTAAACAATGACTCTCCTGGCCAACCAAGATAATGTGGTCACTCTAATTATAGCACCCTAATTATAGAGTCATCCTTCTAGAGCCAGGCTGGGAGGACAATGCTGTTTTGTACCTTAAATATTTAGTAGGTGACTTCTACTATACCTTTACTGTATCTTTCTTCTACTCAAGGTTTCTTTAGAAAATCACCCTCCCCACACTTTGTTTGCTCCCAATGCTGCCCGTGTGGTTTAGGTGGCCTAATCTCACCTGCCTACCCAATCTGGTAGGCCCATGACTAGGGTTTCAGGGATTATATTACAAGTCATTGACCAGGTCCCGGGCAGTCATTGGTTCAGATCTGCACGTTTGTCCAATTACAGCCTATCCAGTGGCTTTTGTCCAAACTACAGAGGAGGTGCCCAATTTCCACTTTGGTTGCAATCCTGTGAGCCTGGAACTGCCAGGGAATCTCTCAGCTCCAAGGAAAGTTACTTATGAGAATGAAGTCAAGGTTGAAAAATACAGTGTTGAAAAACTACATGGATTCACTAAAAGACCACTGGAGGATTTTTTTCGCAGTCTGTACTGATGCTAGCTTTTTTACTTCACATTTGAGTTACATGGACACACACGTTTCTTTTTTTTTTTTTTTATTTTAAACCAAGAACATGTATTGGTACATTCTACATACAATGGTCACATTCATTACATTAATTCTGTACCTATACATGTTGTATCTTGGTTCTCCCCCCTCTCCCCCCTCCCCTCTGCACCCTCCCTCCCTATTTACAGCAGGTTAGTTGAAGTCAGTTTGAGTTGCATTTTTCCTTTGCAAGGAAAAAAAAAATCTTTTTGTCTGATGAGTCCCAGGCCAAAGGAGGCGCTGGCTCGACACTGGTTACGAGCTGAGAGAGCGGAGCGACGGGCCCCTTGTGAGCAGTCTCAGGACTGTGAAGGAAGAAGGTTGCAGCTCTCCAGAGCCGGTCTCCAGGTTTCTCCCGGCATTCAGGAGTGTTCGGCACTGGCACTGATTTCCTTCGAGGAAAGTTACTGAGTCACTCAGCGCAGACCCAATTTCTAATTGTTTCTTTGTTTTTCTATATTAAAGGCATTTTTTGTTGTTAATGAACTTAGTAATAATTTATGGACATCTGGAGAGGTAAAAGGAGGTGTTACTTCCAGTTGATAACATAACTGGAAAGTGGAAGAAATAACTGGAAGTGTAAAATATACTATCTGAACAAAAAACATCTTCTCTCTAGTCACTTCTGCTTCCCTTCTTTGACCAAAACAACAGGACACTGGCTTTAACTTTAGACTGGCAAACACTTCGGACTGCCAGTTTGGTCTAATCTGCCCAACAACCATGGTGCTTACATTTTCTCTAGTAAAAATATACAGAAAGAGAATATACAGAAAGAGAAAATATTTTAAGGGTCTCAGATACCAAGGACTATGGTAAGGCAGGGTGAGTACTGTCACAACTGTAATGTCAACAGCCCCCGCCGGGGTGAAAACTCACCAAAAAGACTTCGCTGTGCTTAGCACTGTTGTGAATACACATTAATTCATTTTTGAGTCTATATCCCTCCTAGATTTTAGGAAAAATGAACTGGAGTTGAAATAACTGCCAATATTTGACTTGAGATTTGAAATTTTTAATGTATCCTTTTGAGGACTGGAGAGCTGTGGTGCATAAAAAATGCAGATTTGATGAAACAAGTACAAAGATCCATTTGGAATAATTCTATGTGGGGAGATGTTGGATAAAAATTTGCTTTCATCTCCCTGAACTAGGCACTAAATGGTGCTAACATTAATCTAGAAAGTGACAGATTAATGTCCTCCCACCCAACCCTCAGTTATTTAGCAAGCAGCTTGGCCCCGCTTAGGCACCAGGAGCTCTGTAGCCACACAGTGCAGGCCCGGTGGACTCTCCCTCCGCAAATATGATTTATATTACCTCAGAGGACATTGTTCCCTAACACTCCACACCCATTCTTCATGTAGCTGAGGTTTTTGTAACATTATAAATTAGATTATGTAATTTTCTAGCTTAAAACTGTTTACTGGACCTTTATTCATTTAGAATAAAATCCAAAAATTTAAAATAGAACTGCCACTTGCTTCAATAATCCTACTTCTGGATATTTAGGGAAAAAAAGTATTAAAATGGCATTCTCAAAGAAATACGATCACTCCTCTGTTCTTTGTGGCACCTTTTATAATAGCCAAGACTGGAAACAAGCTGAATGCCTACTGAAAGACGAATAGATTTTTAAAATGTGATGCATATATTTGGCCTTAAAAAGAAGAAAATTCTGTACTACGTGACAATATGGATGAACCTGGCAAACGTTATACTAACTGAAATAAGCCAGTCACAGAAGCACAAATATTGTTTGATGCTACTTATATAAGATCCTAAAGTAGTCAAATTCATAAAAACAAATGGAAGGGGAGGAGAAACTGGGGAGTTACTCATCAATGGATACAGGTTTCAGTTAGGAAAGATGGATAAATTCTAGAGATCCAGAGATCTGTATGACATTTTATCCATAGTCAGCAATAATGCATTTTGCACTTTAAAAAATGTCTTGAGAATAGGTCTTGTATTTACCACAATAAAATAAAATTTAGAAAAAAAAAGTGGAACTTCTAGTTCATTCTATAATGTCCTGTCTGGCCTCTCTACCCTCAAATCATATCATTCTTATCCTTGATCACTAAATCCCAGCCAGAGTATTTTTTAAATGTCTCAAATATTCTGTGTGTAGTTTAACCTCAGGACCTTTGCATATGCTACCCTTCTGCCTGGAAGGTTTTTCCCTACCTCTCCATTCAGCTATTCCCCCATACACTTTTTCTTGCTTTAGAGTTCTTATTGCATTTGATAACTGCAGATTGGTATGCTTGTTTACTAGAAGTGTCTCATCTTACCAGAATGTAAGTTATAGAAAGAAAGGTGGGCCGCTGATCTTTTTTGTTTGCCACACTGTTTCTTGGTACATAGAAGTTATTCAATAAATATTCATGGGAATAGGATAGAATAAGGTCACATGAATGGCATAGAGTCCACATCTTACTTGGCTTGAGAGAAACTTCTTTATTCCCAATAACTACTTAAGGACAGCAAAGAGTAGCATCCTCCTTCACCAGACTTAGGCATTGACCATTCAAAAGCCCCCAGAAAGACTTCTTAAAAATCATAAATATTTAAGCTAGAATGTACATGGAAGAAGTCACTTACATTGGAGAGATCACTTCTCCACTGTTCTAAATTCCCTGAAGAAGGAATGTTCCTGAACATTCCAGGCCCTTTCCTCCACCCTTACTTACTGCTTGGAGGTAGAATGAGTTAGATGATTAGTGAGTCTGAGTCAGAGAGAGGCGCTAAGTACCGGGGGCTCTGCTCTTAGCCCCCACTCCCACCCCACGCTGTGGGATCTGCCACAGGACACACACTTTCGGCAGGGCTCTTCCTTGCCCTGAGTATTACAGGGTTCGGCTCTGCACTGTGGGGAGGCCAGCAGCCATCTGGTTGCTCATCTGACTGGGGTAGTGGGGTGAGTTTCTAAATCTGAATTCAGTATTTGCTGGGCCATGACACCAACACGTTTAAACTCTGCTTTCAAATTTATCTTTTATCAGTTTATAAGAGAAGAATATTTATTCCTCTGTTTATGTCTCTTGGTTCATAACCAAGAAATTAGTCTCTTTGTATCCCAACATCAAAGCCAAATGGCAGAGTTAGGAATTAGAATGTAAGTCTCCCTGCCTCTGATGTCCAGTGAACAAGCTCATACCTCAGCCATTTCAGGACAGCAACCCCTGAAACTATTTCCCCAGCATCCCGTATCCTGTAACCTCACCTGGAAAGGGAAAGACTGCCCAACAATCCATGGTTTCCCCAAATTGATTTTGATTTTCCTCAGGACGTATTTATAATGATTTTGCTGTGCACATGTCTTGAGGCTAATGAAATAAATGTTTATAGAGCCAATTTAATAGGAAACTTGGATAATGATCAGGCTAATGAAATAGGCAGAAGTGCCTCATCATAAATTAGTCATGTTATAAATCTATATTTTATCATCAGTGTGTTTATTTTTAATTTTCTCCAGATTATTTCATCAATTCTACAACTTTTTATCTTATATTCCTGTATGTAGTCTTTTTAAAGCTATCGTTTCATTTGAAATTTATTTGGGCATGAGATCAGAATATTAACCATCTTCTTACTACATATTTCAGTTAATCATTAATTAAGAAAATAATTATAGTTGGTTCTATTACTGTTGTAACTTAATACCTATAATATAATTGGGAATGAACAAACAAGTGGGCTTTTTCTATGTTTAAATAAAATATAAAACAATTATCAGGTGTTACTATGATGATCTTACTTGTTGAAACAGATACCTTCCCTGGTCATCCTGGAAATAGAAGAAAGAAAAAAAATATTTGAAATTAAAAAATAAAATAAGTACATTTCTTTACCAAGAACCTTACCCACTCTCTTACAACTTAAGCAAAAAGCAAAAATATAATAATAAAATATAAACAAAGAAAGCATAAAGAGCAGAAAAACAGAAATGTCCTTGATATAGTAATATTCTTTTTCTCTTCTGCTGTCCCCAAAACAGTAAGGCTAATTTTTGCATGTGGAGGAGCAATGGATCGATGGATGTTTTAAAGGAAGTATAAGCTGCTTCTCCATTTGGAGACTGACTTTCTAAATATCTTTTCCTGTGTCAAGGTAGATATCCTCTCAGTTGGAGACCGTGTGTCATATTTCAGACCTTCTTATATCTTTGCTGTAGCGAGGTAAGTGTTCTGATTTCAAACATTCTTGTTTCTTATTTCTACCAATCAGCCAACAAGTATGCAAACAGAACACCCCTTGCATGTAGAAATGTGCTGAATCTTGAAGAAACTAAAAAAGTGGCCGGTCTCTGTCTTTCAGTTACTACTAGCTCAAAACTACTTCTGGTTTGAAGACAAACACGTGTTTTGACATTTCTTTTGTCTATTTTATGCCACAATACACGACTTTTACACAAATCCTAACTCCAGTCGAGGGTATTGTCTTGACTCTTCTGTTGCTGGGGTTTAGGCTGAGCTACTGCAAGAGACCTCACAAGCACAGCGACTTGACGCTGAGTTTATTTCTCTCACATACACTAGTCTGGAGTAGGCGTTCCGAGCTGGAGTAGCGGCTCTGCTCGACAAAGTCATTCAGGATTCATCTTCCTTTCATCTTGGCCTTCTACCATTAGGTTGTTGTCCTCATTGTTATCGTCATTGTATTTTGGTCTTTGGAAAGGAGATATTAAGTCTATATATGCAGGTTCGTTTTGCATAACTTAATAGACACAACAGTATTTGTCCGCATCCCATTCTTTTCTATTCTAGAGAACATGGAGGATCACACTTCTTTACTCCTGTGCTTTGGCATGGCCACGTGATGAGTTTTGAGTCAACGGATCGTGAGCAACTTCTGTGATAAAGTTTTAACAGCTGGTGCACGATTTCCCAGTCCTTGTTTCCCTTGCTGTGATGAACATAAAACGCACGTTGATGTGAAAGTGCAACAAGATAGAAGTCTGTAGGAATCTTGGGCAGTCATATAAAAGAGAACTACCTCGAAAAGTAATCTGGGCTTGCAGCAGACTTGTGTAGGCAAGAAACACACTTCTACTGCTTATTTCACAACATCTCATATCGTATTCTATTGCAGCAGATGATGTGAAAACTGTGTGCATTTTTTTCTGTTTTATTCCTGATAAAAATTAGATGGATGCACCTGTACAAGGTCCAGCTGAGTTGTTTACACCCCGCCACAATGGATACAGAGGAGGTCAGGTATTGGGGGCTGGATATTAGCAGTCTGCCTCATTTCGTTGCTTAGTGTTGTACCTGCTTGCAATGCCTTTCCTCACTTATCAGCCTGGACACATCCCTCATCCTCCAAAGCACGGCCTTCTGAAAACTCCTCGACTCTGATTTCTCCCTCTTCTAAGTTGTGATTGTCCAGTATTTATAACTATGTTTTGAACACAATCCATTTGAAAGGCTATGGACGACTTGCCCACATCTAGGCATTATGTTAGATGCTGAGTATATAGAGATGACATAATTTCCACCCTCCACACCTTACAGCTTCCATCTGTCTTCAACAATGCTCTACTCAAATTACACAGTTAATGTATAATCCCTGATTTAATGCATGAATGTCAGTGATATGCCATCGCACAATTAAACGTTAAATGGCAGAACACTATTGACAGATAAAAGTAAGAAGATGATCTGAAGACACCTACATGAGGACAGTGATTGTATTTATCACGGGTCCTGACTTATCCCCAGTGCTAATCACTGGGCCTGGAACAAAGCAGATGCTCTGTGCATTTTTTTGTTTGACTGAGGAAGTCAGATTATCCAGAGAAGTCCCTGAGAAAGATCTGAATGGGCACAGATGGAAGATTTCCAAGAAGAAGAGCTGTGAGGCAGGGATTTAGGGTTGGAGGATAGCGTACCTTGAGGATTTGTGGACATAATCATGGATGAGTACATAGGTGGGACCACATTCTCAGAAGTCGCTCATGGATTTTCAGGTCTTTATGTGGTAAAAGTGAGAAATGTAAGCTACTCTTTGAACAATGGGCAGTAGAGATACTAAACTGGTTTGCCAAGTAGATTTGCATATAAATATTACAGTAAAAAAAGTTCACGAAGTGAGCATTATTCTGGTGCAAGACTAGAAGGCATGGAGGTGGAGGCTCTGGATAGAAAAGGGCAAATGCAATGGAAATTTTAGAGATCAATAGGAGTTGGTGATAGAAAATAAAGGTTAAGGGGAAAAAATGGGTCAGAATAGAGCACTTGTGGAATCCAGCCCAGAATTCTGGAATGAGAATTGTACCATTAAAGAGATAAATGTGCTTTACAGGAGAAACCTGTGATGAATTTAATTTGAGGCTTGCATTTGCCATGACAGGAAGAAGTCCATGTGGAGATGTTGGGCAGGCAGCTGAGGCCTAGAGAGCAGGTGTTTCTATAATGAGGATGTGGCCTTGGAAGTCACATTTTGTGGACAAGAGAGATCTAAACAGACCACCCCTCAACTTTAATGTTTTCCTCCATATGCAAAAGTAAATATAATCAGTCCTCAATACAGCTGCCAAGTGTTTTTTCCTCTTGTGGACTCTCTCCTTGTTGGTGGAGTCCCTGGCCCATCTGTATATGCTAGGGTATAATGAGAGAGAGGAAGATGCCAGATCACCCAGAGAAAGGGAGACAGGAAGTGGCAGGAAGAATGCATCCCAGAAAGACGGCATAGCTGGGAAGCACAGAACCCAAAAGTAGAGGCATACAAGAAACCTCTATGTAACTAAAAAAGTGAAAAATTATGCACATGTATGTCTGTGTGTGTACATATGTATATACGTAATCAACTACATACCAATTCAGAAGAGCAGAAAATGTGTTTTCATCCTCCAATCCTCCCCTTTAACTGTGTTGCATATCACCTGCCTATTTATTTATTCAGCAAGGACTTACTACCACTTATGTGCTAGACACTGGAAAAGACCCATGCAGACCATAGTCTCTGCGCACACAGGAGCCATTTATTAAAGAAATTACATACAAATTGATTAACTCACCAAAATTATGTTAAGTGTAAAAGACAGAACAGTGTGATTTTTATTCCATCAATCTTATCTCCCCAAAGAGTGGTTAGGTAGAGTTCTGGAGGAGCAAGAAGTTTTTGGGATCAGCTCATGCTTTGAAAGCATCTCATTTGGGAAGATACTAGCTTGATGGCCTGGCAAGGAGGGCCTGGCCATGAATGATAAATTTGTAGGACCATTTCCACTTCAACTGCCATCTAGAGTCCTGGCCCTTAGTTCACAAGGCAAACTCAGTGAGAGGATATGACTAGCCTTAGCTTTGGAGTCTCTAGTTTATCTACCCAGAATTATTCGTGTTTGTTTCCAACTTTACTCTGCATCTCTGCCTTTGATTTGAAGAAATAAGAGAAGGAGGAATGCAGAAAATGTTGCAAGTGCATCTCAAGAAGTGAATGGTAGTAATGGAAGTTTGGGGGAAGGTGAAAATGATCATATTTTTGTCTCCTAGTTTTGATTAAATTTGAATTTTCTCCATTTTTTCTATTCATTGAACCAAAGACTATCGAGTAGTAGAGTTAGGAATAATTTTGTAGAATCTTGGTTCTACAGACTCTTGAGTACAGAAGCCGGTGTATTGAGAAATCTGCTCCCCTCAAGTTATAACCACAGTACTGAGACCACCCTGTTGCATAGATCTTATCAGTAGGCATTTTGGTCCCCTAAGACAGAATTCTTCATCTTAGCACTCACTCAGGGCCAGCTGTATATTTGTCCCCAGCCTTAATCTTTCAAATCCAATTTTTATCACAGCATTACTGCTGCTTTGTGTGGATACCAACACTGAGGTGCTGAGGGAAGACTATCTGGCAGGGCTGGTGGAGAGGGTGTTAGGAGGTGTTTTAAGTACTTTCCTTGTTGCTGAGACAAAGTACCTGACACCCAAAGTTAAAGGAGGAAAGGTTGATTGTAGCTCACAGTTTGTACAGGTTTCAGTCCAGAATTGGCTGACTCCGAGGCAGGGCGGCATGCAGACAGGCATCCTGAAGAGAAACAGTTCATGGCAGGCAGAAGGCAGCAAAACAAGCGAGGGACCTTAGCAGCTATTTTCTGCCCCGTTTCATGTTCTGTCTGGGCTACCAGGATTAGATTGGGGCCAAACCAATCAGTGGACTGATTTAGTAACTGCACGTCTTTAATACAGCCTTGTTAATCCTAGGTTTACACCACAAATCGGTCACACACTCTAGATCCAGCCACCTCTGAAAAAGCCCTATCTGAAGGCTTGCATGTGGCTTTGGGGGGACATTTAAACACAAGCAGTAACAGAAGGTATCAGAAAAAGAATTCATCTGGATGTCTTATTTATAGGTATCTTTGTAAGGAAAAAGATGGTCTGAGGAGAGTGTCTCGATTTTCAACCACATGGGAGGGTAGATGTGGGTGCACAGAAAGTTAAACATTCAGGAATATAGATCAAAGAACCTAGTTTTATAGGTTGTCTTGTCTTATTTAATATGTATATATCACGAAGTAGAAAGCTGTATCAGATGTCCAAGGGACCTTTTGGTAATAACACATGAGATAGTAATTAAATTATTTTAAAAGATTTAAATCTATTGAAAGTTGACCTTTCAGTATAAAAATTAATAGTGTTTTAAACAAGTTTGTCAATTATTCTAACCACAATTTAGCTGGAAAATATCTGTTGATAGCTTGTGATGGGAAAGAAATTTATTTATTTATCATTTTAGAAACTCTGTACAGCATAGTCTTTGACTTCAACAACACATAATGGTGTGGAGACTCAAATTAAAACATAACAGATTTCAGAACTAGTTCGGGTTTAAGGTAACTGCACAAAATATTTTGGAAGAGATAGCATTTAAATTGGGCTTTGTAGTATGAATATTTCAGCATGCCACATTACCACTTGCATTCTATGTGGAAGGAATGTGTGTTAAAATCAAGAATGTATCATAAAGCAAAACCTTGAGTAACCGAGTTTGGCAAATGAGTAAGGTGTGATATGAGGGAAGTGTGGACGAAGCTGCTAGAGTCTTTGTGGGTCCAGACCCAGGTTCGGGAAGCTGGGCTTCCCTTGCTGGGAAGTCTGGGAACATTTCCAGCAACGGAGGTCGGTGTTAGAGTGATGCATTAAGAAAGCAAATCCAATAGCTGGGAAAGAGGCAAAAGTAAACAGAAGGAAGACGATAAGGAGATTTCTCTTTGTACTGGTAGTTTGGGGTTCGGCAGACAGTGTGGATTTGTAAACAAAGGAAAGACCAGAGCAGAGAGGAAAACTGAAGGTGAAAATAAGACAACATCTGCAACAATGGAGAGGAGTGTAAAGACCATAAATGAAAACACACACCTGCTCTGAGAACTAGAGGAAAAATAAGAAATTTGAACTATATTTTAAAGTTCCAAAAGGAGTACATTTTAAACATGTTTTCCACAAAAATAAGTACATGATGGCTATGTTAATGAACTTGATTTAATCTTTCCACATTGTATACAGGTATTAAAACATCATGTTGTAAACCATAAGTAAACAAAATTATTATGTCTCAAATCAAATTCAAATTAATTACTTGATTGGAAATTTCAAAAGGAGGTATGATGAAGTACAGATAAAGGTGTTAACGTCTTACAGCAAGAATTTTCCACCATTGTTTCATATCTCCCAAGTCACCTACCAAAGACAATAGAAACATGAATAAACAGCCCTCAGTCCAAATTGGCTTTAACATAAACCTGAAAAGTTCAGTCAGATGTGACTTAGCTGTAGGCATGTAGAAATTTTACTCTATATAAAACTCCTTAGTTTCTTACATTTTCAAAGAAGAGAGCATCTTGTTAAAATGAAAAACCTTGCTGATCTGCCTATGATAACAGTCTCGATAATTCTGCAGGCTCCAGCTTGGAAGAACTGTCATAGATCCTGCAGCTGTCTACCCGTTTATCCCTCCCCCATTTCATGGGGATTTTGTGAAGATAAATAAAACAAGAGAGTACGCATAAAAATATTTTGTCTATAAAAAGTTGCTATGTGAATATTATTGGTCTATAAAAACTGCTATGTGGTTATTATGACACATCAGAATAATCTGTGGTTGTTTTGTTGTTTATAATTTGTACTCATCCAGGTTACAAAAAACTTAGAGCAGTTTTACATGGTCTATCATTTCAAAGAGCTTTCTGTATATGTTGATGAAGGGAGTAGTGGAAAAGAAGATGCTTTAAACCAAGCAGGATGTACTGGTAATAATGGTGTCTGCCAAAGTGACAGTCCCAACACTGGAGATGTACCCACAATTATAGCTCTGGGGTTTGTCCAGGGAATAAACTAGAGTTTCTGCCTTCTAGGACATAGTAAATCCAAGACAGTCTTTCTGTTGAAGTAGATCATTTAGGGGTCATGTTCCTACCCTGGCTTTGAGAAAGAGGCTATCTGGTCACACTTAAGTATCCATCAACCCAATACCCTTTGACTCCAAAATATGCACATAGTTCTGCAATTTGAAAAAGGAAGAGACATGGAACTTGGGAATTAATCTATTTTTTCAGATCATTTTCTTTATTAGTACAAGTTTGTAATACATAATGTCTACATTCCTCGTGTGGAATTGTACATGAACATAACACATTTTAATTCTTTTTTTATCCCCTCTCCTTCCCCTCCCTCCTCCTCCTTCTATCTCTTGATCCCTTTCCCTTTGAGAAAGATCTATCTCTCTGCTGTGGCTTGTATCTAGATGTCCCCCCAAAGCTTCATCCAATCATAAGTGGGGCTTTTCAGAGGTGGCTTGATATAGGACATGTGAGGCTGGGATCAAGCATGTGATTCTGGGATTGATTCATACTGCAATGCTAGAATTAAAACTGCCCCACCTGGGTGTGAGTGCTATCCACCCTAAGGGTAGGTAGCCTGGATAAAATATAAGGGACGCAAAGGGAGTCACTGTTTGTCACTTGTTGCTGCTTGCTGCTTGCTACTTCTTCTCTACTTCACTGCTTTGCTGCCTTCTGCTTACCATGAACTGTTTCTCCTCTGCAATGCCCCTCTGTCATGCCACCCTGCCTTGGAGTTGGCCAACTATGGACCGAAACTTCTACACACTGTGAACTAACTTTCCTCCTTTAACTTTGGGTATTGGACATTTTGTCTCACCAACCAGAAAAGTAACTAAGACACTCCCTATTTCCTATTATCTATCTTTTATTTTGCTTTTTATCTACACTTTGTGTTTCTCATATAAGCTTGTGTGTCTTATTTGTTTCAAATAATGAGTAACACTACCAGCTCCCATCACACTTCATATCACATGACAGGTTAGTATATCTGGAAAAAAGAATAAAGGTATGCTCAGTTTAGAAACATTGATTGTTATCCCTGGGTGCACTCAAATCACTTTGTTTTTCATAGTAGTGTTTGAGTAGACTTTTTTCATGTTCTTAGGATTCTTGAATTTTGTTCACTAGTTTATAATGACATTAATATGACTTTACAAAACTCAGAATGCATGTGGTCTGATGGTATCACAGCAAGAACATTTCATAGTTTCCTTCTCATTCTATTAAAACAGTTGGTGGGTGTTTACTCCATGATATTGTAATAACCCTTGATACTGTATTTATTTTCTAATAGCATTCTTATGAGGAAGTTAACATTCCTAGTCTATGAATAAAGCTAAAACACAATCAATATTTCCTAATAAATACTAATAAAGCCCAAGTATATTCTGTTGTGGTTTATATCTAAGTGTCCCCCAAGCCTCACGCACTCATAGGTGGAGCTCCTGAAAGGTGATTGGGTTATGGGCTGGGTGTAGCTAACTTGCCCTTAGGATACGAGGTCTGCCAGGAAGCAGCTGGTCACTGGGGCCGCGGCCTGTGAAGGTTCTTCACCCAACCCCGCCCCGTCCTCGTCTCTCTGCTTGGCTGGTACCTCGCCATGAGCAGTATTCCTTCCACCCTGCCACTTCTGTCTGGAGCCACCGACCTTGCAAGGATGGAAACTTCTAAAATGTAAGCCAAAATAAACCTCTCTTCTTTTCAGTTGTGGACATTGGGGATTGTGTCTCAGCAACAAGGCAAAAGACTTAGGCATATACTAATAAAGGCTTCATTATTTTTCCATAACAGAACTCAGTTCCTGGGTCTCACTTCTGTTGGCGATAGAAAATTCAATCTTGCCACATCAAGGTAAATCCTTTTCTTCCTATTTTTTCTCAATGCTCTCAAGTTGATCAGTCACTCTAGGATCCTCTTCCTCTCAATTATTCTTATCCATAGGGGAGATATAAGTCCTAGGACATTTACTTTAGTGGGAAATGGATGACAAGTCCCATGTTCTGTGATCACTAGATCTGTCCAGCTTTCCTTACAATGGCAAGCACAATCTCCAGTGCTGTTTGTCTGTCTCTATCAGTGGCTATCGATACAAGTTCTCTCCCTCAGACACTACCATTCTGTAACATTGGTGCCACATTACACTGTGGTTTCTCAAACAGATTTTCACTTTCCCTAAGCCATGCCCAGGAAGTCAAATACCAATGCCATTTATGTTTGTTGCCTTTTAATCTGCTAACAGTTTCTCTCACCACTTCCTGCATCCCACCGACACATCACACCCAGTGAGAAGGTAACTGCAAGTGCCCCAAGGGACAATCACTTATGTTTACCAACATTGCACTTCTACACATTTTTCCTGTTCGTCTTGTAGAATTCCCTTTTATTTTAGGAATTATGCTTTGTAGACTGTCTTTGAAAAGGCCTAGAAACAATGTCCAGTCTTGTAGCACCACAGTCCTTTGAGCCCAGATGGCAGTCTTAAAATATTGTCTTCCATTAAAAGAAACCAAGACTTCTTGGAGAATTTCTAAATCTAGACCCAAGTCAGTAAAGGTACGTAATGAGCATGAAACATCTTGTAGTACCAGGCACAATGAAATTATCGGAGGACAATGCAGTTATTTCAAAAGAGTTCAGGAGTCAATTTAGGGAGGTCCTACAGACCAAAGATGGAATGAGTTGAATTTTGAAAGAATAAAAAGTGGCAACTAATTCAAACTCATCAAAAATGTAATTTAATGAATTCATACACATATTTTTAAACTAAAATTGATCACTTTTTGAGGATGAAAGGAAGTAAACTATCTTGAAAATGAGATGAATATAAGGAAATAATCAAGCCTTTATCCTATAAATACTCTTTTATATGGAATGTGCAATTTGATAACCAACTAGTAAATGAGAGAAAATATCTTTTTATAAAAATTTCCAGTTAAGAAAAACAAATATCAAAGATCTAAATATTGAAACAGAAATACTAAATCTACTGAAAGATAGAATAGGTCAAACTCTGGAAGACATAGGTGTAGGCAAAGACTTTATGAACAAATCCCCAGTTGCCCAGGAAATATCACAAAGAATCAACTGGGACCTGATCTTATTAAAAAGCTTTTGCACAGCAAAAGAAACTACCAAGGGACCGAAAAGACAACACACAGAGTGGGAAAAAATTTTTGCCACGTATTCCTCTGACAAAGGACTAACATCTCGAATATACAAAGAACTCAAAAAAAATCAGACCCCCCCAAATTTAAAGACCCAATCCAAAAGTGGGCAGCAGAAATGAATAGACACTTCTCAGATGAAGAAGTAGAAACAGCAGATCGACATATGAAAAAATGTTCAACATCACTGGTCATTCGAGAGATGCAAATTAAAACAACCCTGAGATTTCACCTCACTCCACAAAGAATGGCTATTATCAACAAATCAGCCAATAATAAATGCTGGAGGGGCTGTGGAGAAAAAGGAACCCTTCTCCACTGTTGGTGGGAATGTGGACTGGTGCAACCACTATGGAAATCAGTGTGGAGATTCCTCAGGGAACTAGGACTAGAGATTCCATTTGACCCAGCTATTCCTCTTCTTGGTATATTCCCCAAAGAATTAAAAGCATTATATCGCAGTGATATATGCACACCCATGTTTATAGCCGCACAGTTTGTAATAGCTAAATCCTGGAAGCAGCCCAAATGCCCATCAACAGCAGAATGGACAAAGAAAATGTGGTTTTTTTATACAATGGAGTACTACTCTGCCATAAATAATGATAAGCTTGAGATATTCCTGGGTAAATGGATGAATCTTGAGGCCATTCTCCTAAGTGAAATAAATCAGACACACATGTTTAAATACCACATAGTTTCTCTGGTGTAAGAAATGGAAGTGTAAATAAATACTAAAATATATTATATTGGGAAAGGGAAGAAAATGTCCAAATGGGAAAAGGAACAAGGGAGGGGGAAAGGAACAGAGGGACAAGAGAAATAAGAAATGGGAGGAAAAAATGGAAACAAAGCTTTTGTGATTGGAGAGGGAGGAGGGGGTAAGAAGAGGGGAAGGGAGTGGGAAAAAAAGAAACAACAAGATATATTATGTACAGGTACAAATCCCCTGTGATTAATGTTATCACTATGTACATCTAAAATGTACCATTAAAAAAAATTTTAAAAAAGGAAATACAAATAATGTTAGAAAATCACCACTTTGTAACTCCCATGAATTAATGTATTTAAGCTATGTGCATCAATTGCTATTGACAGGAAAGAAGGAAGAAAGGAAGGAAGGAAAGAGGGAAGGGAGGAAGGAAGGAAGGAAGAGAAGAAAGAAAGACGGCGACTGCTTACCTATTGATGGAAAGCTACCACCTATAGTTTTGTCAAAGGAACAGAAAGGGATTGTGTTCAAGCCTCTGACTCCACCAATTTAAAGGGTATACTGTATAAGGAAACAGAAGAAAATATTGAACTACTGTATGAAATTTTCAAAATCTGTACTACAGAAATCTCTTCAGGCCCTATGCTCCAAATTCTTTAATTTACCAACTGTATGAAAAAGAAGTACAGCATACAAAAGTGGAGCATATTTATAAACTTAGAGACTTGATAAGTATCAAGTTAAAAAGCATATAGGACATATCTAGGACATAATACATCTATCCAATGCAATACTATGCAACTATAAAGAAGAATAAGGAGAATTTCTTTGAACTGATTTAAAGGGATTTCCAAGTTATATTTTTAAGTCAAATAATCAAAGTATAAAAAAGTATTTATAGTATGTCATCTTTTGTGAAAGAAAAAAGGTGAAACAGAAGAATACCCTTTAGCATCATTTTGGGAGAAAACTGAGCACATGACTGGCTAGAAATCAGTGAGATTGTTTACAACAGAAATGTGGGGAGCTGGGAATGAGGTAGAAGACAGAAGGATGGAGAACTTCTCTGTGCATACCTTTTTTTGTAATTAGCTATGTTAATGTTTCTTTTGTTCAAAAATGAATAATGAAAATCTGTAAGAATGGATGGGATCAAATATGTAATAAAACCAAGTGTATTCCAAGTGTATTTTTATGTTAGCTATTACAAATACCTAACATAAAAATAATGAAGCAGCAGAGGGGAAGAACTACCTAAGTAACTTTGGAATATAATATGTTGACCAGATGTTTATGGCTAAAATCCAAAAGAATTGGACAAAACATTGTAAAGATTTTTTTCACACAGAGGCATGGATTAGAAACTCTGAAACTTGTCTCTTCTGCCATTTTAAATCCATTTGCAGAGAACATTCCACCTCAGCTGCTACTTTGGTCTGTGTTGCTGCCAACTCCGAGCTGCCTGTAATTCTGCCACCTTGGAGGACGTGAACCAGCACAAGAACACAGAGGAATTCACTGAGGGATCCAGGACCAATGTGAGCGAGAACCAGCAGGATGGTGGTAAAATGTTGTTTTGGAGACTTGAGCTGAGATACGAGGAAGTAATTTCTGGCTGAATATTTGTCTCAATATGGGGAAGTTATAAGACTGCACAATTAAAACAGGTCCAGCCACTGGAAAGTCAAGAGGATTTGGATTTGTGCTTTCTAAAGACATGGGCAGTACTGGTAAGGTTTCCGAACTGAGAACACCCAAAACTGAACGGCAAACTAAGAGCCCACCCCAACAAGGACCAAATCTTAAAAAGGGAACGAGCTCCTTAAAAAAAGAGTTTTGGGGGGCGATTGAGCCAGGGACTTCTGAAGAACAAATTTAAAAATATTTTGAGTCTTTGGAGAGACCGAATATATTGAACTTCCCTCGGACATAAAAACAAATGAAAGAAAAGGATTTTGTTTTATCGCGTACACCAGTGGTGGCGAACCGACGGCAGAGGTGAGCATGGTCCGTCAGTACGTGAGCCAAGTCGTCCCACCAGCCAAGTATCGGGTAACAGTTGTCTTTTCTAAACTAAAACCCCAGTATTCGGGTTTAAATCCAGCGTTGGCACTTTGCAACAAATAAGTGGGTTTTGGGTTGCAGCTTGGACACTCGGTCTCTAAAAGGTTTGTCATCACTGACTGATCAAGAGCCAGTAATGCAATTGTTGGAAAACAGATATCGTCAAATTGGTTCCAGGAAGTGTGAAATCAAAGTTGCACAACTCAAAGTATTTAGGCAGCAACAGCAACACACAAAGGAGGAAGATGTACTGTAGGAGGTGAAGGAGGTGGTACTAGAGGTGGCGGCAGAGTTCAGGGCTAAAGTTGGAACCAGGTATAATAACTATTACAATTAAGGAAATTATGAAGGATGTAGAAATTACATTGGTGCCAATAGTGGATGATGAAGTCTATATTCACTGTGTAAGATATGATTATACTGGGTGTAACTGGGAACTGCGGCTGTAGCAGGAGGGATATGCAGACTGCAGTGGCCAACAGAAAACTTATGATAAAGCATCTAGATGGCGTGAGAAGTACCAAAATAATTACCAGTCATGCTAAAGTGGCGGACATTGGAGAAAATAAGAGACGCTAAAGAAACCCACCTTAATGGGATGATGGTGAAGATGGGTCTCCCGTTGATCTAAGATGATTGTTTTGTAAAAGACTTTGCAGTGTACAAGACACTATTATGCCTAACTGTATAGGCCATGTAGTTTGTTTTTACTTTGTCCTTGCTACGTTATGACTCGATGTGGATTTGTGTTTTTAATCAACTTATTTGTATGACTTCATGGTCAATTTAAACAAGTGCTCTTATGTGATTAAAAAAAGAAATTCTGAGAGGCTGGGGATTTAGCTCTGTGGTTAGAGTGCTTGCCTCACAAGCACAAGGCCCTGAGTTCTATCCCCAGCACCAAAAAACGAAAAAGAAATTCTGAAATTATTTTCTGTGTATTCTAGGATTGAAGAAATAACTAAATATATGATATATATTTTTATGGTTGAAAAGAGTTGCAAAT